>JBCAUG010016401.1:0-10898 GCA_038406175.1 Haplosyllis leylae
AACTTTAAGTAGTTTGACTATTCCTTTATTCAGGATAAATACATAGTTCATAGAAAGCTCAGAATCCGGATATAACATAATTTTTAACTTGATTTATTTGTACAGTGCGTGTTCATCTGTGGGATTTATCGGGGAACCACGAGTATCTGGACGTAAGAAACGAACTCTATTCCAACACGGACGCTGTATTCATTGTTTATGACGTCTGTAACCAGGTGCGGTGCTCGAATTCTGTAGAAAATATTACCCCAGATATCTGACTAATTAGATTTCTTACTGGAAAACAAGAAACAGTAAAAATTCTTTTGCGAAGGCTCACAGAGACAGTTTTTCTCTGAATTGATCAAATAAATGTGCCTCAAAGCTATTGAAGCTGTTTTTAAGAGGTATTGATTGCTGCTGTTTTCAAATCAAAACTGTGAGAAAACTTTCCGTTCACAATGATTACTGATCAATTCTCAATGATCGTAAACTATTATGTGACAAAGATTTTCGCTTGGTAACTGGGATATCACCAAAAATCATTTTTCTTTCCGCTGCACCATACAATATACAAACTCCACAGAAGGTGTGGAGGTGTGCTCACCATTATTTACAATGGCGGATCTGCTGGGGCCCCCAGGCCAAAATTTCTCCATTTTCATACAGTGTTTTAAAAAAAAAATTGCTCAAATAGTAGGTCCTTAGGGGTTAGCAGCCCCTCTGGGGAATCCTGGGTCCGCCACTGAATTCCAATCTCTTAAAAAGCTGCCGAGCAGAGCGTGAAAGACTGAAAAATGTGTCTAAATGATGGATTTAACAAATGAGGTTTATCACTGCCTCGTCATCACTAATCACTTAGTCTTTTATGTGATTTTTTCTACAGGGATCGTTTGATGGTATAGATACATGGTTCAGAGAAGTTAAGCGATACGCCGGTAACAGTAGTCCGTCCATCTGTCTCGTTGCAAATAAGGTAAAAAATTCACGCAAGTATTTTTCGTGAACTGACCTACCCAACAGAGGTATCGCAAATCCTTCAGAACTTTTCGTTGATATATTTCACTCGGCAACTCAAGCTTTGACATCCCAGAAGTATTATTTCATTACTTTGTGAAACGTATTTAACATTATTCACACGTACCGAGACCGAAATTTGGCCCGTTAAAGTTTTAACATTGCGTCAATTGTGACGGTGACTTTGACGGGCTTTAACGGGCCGAATTTCGGTATCGGTACGTGTGAACAAGGCTTCAATCTTATTTTAAGTAAATTGATGGTCGTCATATGGCAGAATTTTAAATTGCGAAAAACTTGACTGACAAAGATTCTAAGTGGTCAAGCATTGAATTTTGAACATAAAACTAAAAAGAATCCAATATCATGACTTCGCACCGCGCAAATTGAGAGAAGGGGTAAAATAGCAATTTACCACATGAACTTGAGCAATGGCGGACTTGAGGGGCACACCCAGTGTCCAGTAATGCGTATTTAATTATTTTTACCGCCCGCGTTCCGAGGAATGGGGAAAGTAATGTTTTCACAGATGTCTCTCTGTTCACAGGGGGGGGGAGGTACCTGCAGCTAGATCCAGGTCCCAGCCAGGGGCGGGGGTGAGGTGGTGGGCAGTGGTTACCCGAGGCAGGTGGGCAAAGGGGGGGTACCTGAGGTAGGGGGTTACCCAAGCCATGTCCAGCCGGGGGGTACCTGAGCCAGGTCCAGCCGGGGGGTACCCAAGCCAGGTCCAGCGGGGGGGGGGGTACCCTGGGATGGGATACCTCCCGGGATAGGACAGCAGAGCGAGCACTTGCTAGGCAGCGGGCGCTATGCCTCTTGTGTTCACGCAGGAGGACTTTCTTGTTAAAACACTGTTTTCGTTGGAAAGGTTGATCAATCACAGAAGCGCTGTATCTCGGCATCGGCTGCTAAGAAATGGGCATCGCAATACAAGGCTTTGTGAGTAGAACTTAAATCTAAAAATTTTGGGTGGTTAAAAAAAACATGAAATCTACATCACGGACTCTGTTCCCACTGTAATTAGACTTCATAGTTTGTACGGCCTATGAGAAAGTTATAGATATAACATAATTATGTCCTCACAATCTGTAAAATATGTCCCGGATCCGTCACTTTTGTGGTTTGCTTGATCTTCATTGTTCGCGATGCTTGCAGATATTTTGAAACGTCTTGTTCAACCGGAGACGGTGTCGAGGAGATGTTCAAGGAGCTTCTGGCTGACGTAATGAAGAAAAGAAAGTAGTCGATAAAGGTTTTTGATATCAATTTCTGGTTAAACATCAATTACAATAACTACTCTTCTAAGACGAATATCTTTGTTTTAAATGCAAATAAAATTTGTAAATATAATCAAATTATAAAGTGTATATCTCTTAAGTTTTCTGTGCTGCTGTTTTGATTTTATTTTGTCCAAAAAGTTGTCAAGATGTGACACCTTCTTTATTTGTATATTTGAGTTTTTGGACTGCATTAAATTCTGTTAAGTAATACTAAATATTTTCAAGGTAAATATGGAACACAGCGCATGTTCTACACATTTAAAATTTTACTTGAAGTGAAGATGTGAAAAAAAACACGAAGATACAGCACAATATATGAATTGATACGGAAAACCTGTATCGTCGTTTCACAGTTTTAAGTGCTCAACAAGTTTCTTAATATTTTTGAAGATGTTATTTTGACAGTGATTGTAGCTTTAAAGAGCATTAACTAAATATTAAAAAAAACTCCTTCGTCTTTCATATTTTTAAAAAACAGTTGTTTTTGTGGGAATTATCGTAAAAATAATTAAAATTTCGAAGATAGAATTCCTTGTGGTTAATTGTTTACCATTCAAATTAATGGTCAAGGATTTACCTCTTTCCCCAAAGACCAGTCGCATAATATTTTTTGTGGGACTATTTTAGATGTAGGGTGAAGTGATCTTCCGCCATCACTTGATTCGATCACCCAAAGAAGTGGCATGACGAATTGTGATGGTAACGCATATTGCTAGACGAAATGATGAATATTTGGCATATGATTTTAGCTAGTTAAGCAGCAGACCATTAATAGTTGGCACATATGAATTCTTTTTAATATTTCATTGTATAAAATGTTCGAATTCGAACGCCATAAGATGTCTGGGATCCTAAATCGGGGCAAGAGATTAGCAGTGATTCCATGACATTATTTTCCATTATATGAATATTCATTTTAATTCATCTGACTGTTTTCTTCTTTAATGGAATTCGGTAAGACTAGTTCTAATCATGGAATAATGATTATCAACTGCATGGATTTATATGAGAAACTATAGTTTGTAGATCTTTTGGTATTTCTGGTTATTGTTTCTGATCTATTGCATAAAAGGCCCATTCACATGGTGCGATTGTGACTGCAATTTAATATTGCTAGAATGTAGAGGAGTTGGTGGTGCTGTCGCAGCTGCACCATATGAACACTTGCATTGAATCCTACACAACCAATTATTTGCGATAAGAGAAATCGCAGTCACAACCGCATCGTGTGAGTGGTCCTTGAAAACCAGGGGTTGCTACTTCATTTTTATATCTGTGTGTCAGGGTAATGTAGTCTGTGATGACTTTATAGCAAACTATGGTGGTGAAGGAGTGTGTGTGCGCGTGTGTGTGTGGATGCTTTGCGGACGAGGTGGTAAACTGGTTTGGTAATCTACATATTTTGAGATCTCGGGAGAACTTAAATTCAAATGCAAAATTATGTCGAAAGTCTTTACAAATGATTTGAATTGTTCACCTTTAAGTGTAATCTGTGGACAAATCCCAGATTTTCATCTGGTTCAATTCAACACCGGCAATAAAATATATTCACTAACAAGTAAGTCATAATCTTTTGGCACAAGTGTTTTCTTGTAATTTTAAATCACATTGGAAATTGACATTTAATACTTGAAATATGCCAGGAACCGAAATCGCTGTTTAAACATAAAGAGTACTTCGATCATTGAACCACAATGAGTAAAAAACTGGAAAACAACTGCAAAATTTAGCACACTCTTCACTCTTCCATGTGCCCACATTTCTAAAATTCTGTGTAGTCATGGTGGTCCTCTGAATGTGGCCCTTGAAATTGGGATTCTTTATTTCTCTCTGCTCTTCGCAATTTAATCTCTGAAAGAGTTTCATACGCCTGCTGGATCTGCATGAACTTCTTCTGCAATCCGAAAAAAAATTAAAGTATAAACATACAATTTGATCCTCATTTGATGGTTTGGTAAAGAACGTCTTATCTCTAAAGATTTCTTGTTTGTGGGCCACTAATTAAAATAAAGACAAGAAAGTCCTTCTGCGTGACCGCAAGAGGCGTACCACCCGCGGCGTGGTCTCACTCGCTCTCCTTTCCGTGGAGGGGGGGGATACTCCCTGGCCTGTCTGGTGGGAGGGTACCCCGTGTCCTGTGTGAGCGTGGGGACCCCCTGTCCTGTTTGGTGGGAGGGTACCCCCCTGTCCTGTTTGGGGGTGCACCCCTTCTCCTGTGCTGTGGGGAGGGGTACCCCATGTCCTGTCTGGGGTATCCCTCCCTGTGAACAGACAAACAAACTGAAAATATTATCTTCCCATCGTATTACGTACGCGGACGGTAAATATTTTGTGTTAGTTCCCATAACTTACGAACATACTAGCGATCTAACGATGTGTTGTCTAATCTCAGAAAATCTCACAACTACTTTCATTGTTGTAATGCATTTGCAGAAACAACAGTTGTGCTAAAAAGTTCCCACATACCTCTGCAATTTTTCTCATCTCAGGATCTTTGTGTTTGTCCGGATGCCACTCTTTAACTAGGCGCTTGTACGTAGCTGAAACCTCTTCTTCACTAGCACCTTTGCATAACTTTAACACCTGTTGGTTCAAATTTAATAAGACGGTGTAATCAAAATGAAATGTTTGCAACAGATACTATACAGGAATTGAATTTGCTTGTTTAATGGGAAATTTGCCTTTCCAGTGGCAATTAGTTCATCATAGACTTCAAAGCATTGAGGAATGAATTAACTTTTTACTAGAGGTCGTTTTTCGGGAGACCAAATAGATCTAAGGTTGTATCATTTACTGATAAAACCAAAATGCATACAAACTTCATCCTCTCACAAGATACAGATCGCCACACAACCATCACCACCGACACCCCACCCCACCCAAGGCCCACCATTCTTAACCCCCCCCCCACCACTTGTGGACAGAAAAAAATGACTGAAAACACTTTCCCGTTGTACAACGTTCCCAGTCGAATAATTGTCTTAATAATTATCACACACATCCATATTATTATCCATACCCTGTATGCATGTGTTGCTCCCTCTGGATCTAGGGACACCAGCAGTTCATCCCAAGCTCCGAACACCCCCTCATCCATGAGGGTGTCGAACACTCTCGCACCGGCTTTCTTGGAGTACTCCCAGGCCGGGGAGTTCAGGAATTGGTTCACCTCGTAGCTCATCTTCGTGCTCGAAACTATCATGAAGTTCCACTGTCAGTAGAATAAAATTGAATGTGAGTTTCAGATGTCGCTTTTGGTACAATCAGACGATGATTCATATGAAAATTTGGTTTACAATTCGAATTTTGGATTATTTTGACTTTTGCAAATGGCAGTATCCATTTTTGATCACATCCGAGTTTTCCCTAAATTATACAAAGTTGGCAACATTGCCAACATAGGTTTACACAGGGATGAGCAAAATATATTCAGCAAAAAAATTGTCTCTAGTGGGGATAGAACCCAGGACCTCTTGTGATCTACTCTGATGCTTATCAAACTGTACTCAAAAGACATGTGTTGGACAGGAGATCTCTGAACTGAACTTTGTTTCATGCATCACTGCACTTTTTGGACTTGGATCATTTGCAGAATCAATGGAGCATGATTTTATTAAGCTCTTAAAGATTCAGACTGACAACCAAATCAGCAAGGCATTAGAGTAAACACCAAGGGGTTCTGGGTTCTATCCCCACTGGAGGCATTTTTTTGCTGAATTTGTTTTGCTCTTTTCCGTGTAAGCATTTGTTGGCAACTTTGCACAACTAAAGGAAAACTCGATTAATTGTATTGGGAAGGTAACTGTTTTGAGTGAAATCTAGTAATCATAAACTGTGCAATGCTGCTATCTGCATTTAATATGCACCGATTTTACCATAAATGCCGTAAAATCAAATTGTAAGCTCAAGTTTCACATGTTGAAATAAAAAAAAATTCAGGACCCTAAAAAGTTACTTATATATTTTGTCAATCACAAAAAGTATGTGGACACAGAATAAAGTCTACAAAGGCTTTTTAAACATAGGGAAAAAGTGGTCGGTAAAGACAGTTAACTGAGTTCATTCACACTGAACAAAGACGAAAGCAAAAGCTGAATCTTTTTGTCAATGTTCTTTCATAGTTTTCGCTCGGTCTGAATGAGCCCTTGTATTACATGTAATTCAATCCAGTGGACATCTATCATTATTTCTGTGGTAGATCTTATTTTCTAAAGTTCCACCCACAACGTTCCTCTCAAAACATTCCCACATCACGGGCTGCATTCAAATGGAACGAATCATTTGTTGTCTCCTCAGAAAAAGTCAAAATTGAGTAGTTTGCCTTGAAAATATTCCATTCCTTTCTCTTTATTTCAGGGAACAATGATACAATCAACTATTCTGAAAGATATATAACTTGTAAATTCCCATATTTTGGAAAATATAGTGAAATAACAAATGACATGACATAAAGCTGTATTATTACAGTGTTTTCACTATATTTTTAAAAATATTTTAATTTACAAGTTAAATGTACCACTCCAAATTGTTGATTATACAATATCCACCGAAACAAAGAAATGATAATTGAATATTTTTTGTAAAAGTACTCAATTTTTAAACATTAAATCGAGACAATAAGTCATTCGTTCCATTTGAATGCAGCCCTTGTACATCACACTCAGAAATATCACACTCCTGCGGGCTATTTTACAAATTTACAGTGGACAAACGAACAACATAGAATATTTGACCTTCTCCGACTGTTGGATTCTCCATGGCTGGATGTTTTTGCCACTCTTATCGAAACGTTAAACGTTTATGAATTTGTACCGAGTAGGGGTCTTTTACTGTCTGTATATTTCGATAGGAATTAGCATTCTATGGTTTTTGATATGCATTAAATGTAACGATTAAATAAGAAAAGAAATCGCTTTTAGTGTAAAAAGGCAGTAAATAATTGTTTAAATACACTTGAGTATCTCTGTACACAATCCGAAACTAGAGAAACCAAATTCATAGAGTATTCAAGAAGTATTCCTTCTCCTCACTGTTCATTCTTATTAGGATGGCACATTATGACCAGTGACTGCACCCTACAGGACCTTCAGAAAACCCTTACTCTTTTCATAATAAATTTCAAGACAGAGACTTCTATGTGACGAAATCTGAAATCATAATAGCCATTCCTTTAGTAATGTGATAACATTAAAACACAAATGAAATCTTCTTACCAAAATGGCTACTTATGCAGTAGTACTTTTCAGATAAATATAACGGTTCCTTCCAGAAATTTGAAAATATAATTAAAATTTGCTCTTCAAGATTAATATTGTAAAATTTTAATCAGCACTTTCTGACATCTTCAGAAATTAGGAGTTCACTGAAGTTCCTACAGTGTGCACAATCTTACCACGTGCTTTTCTTAGTATAAGTACACTGAAACATCTTACTTATAATACACACATTACGACACAGGTTTATCACACACACACACACACACACACACACACACACACACACACATACACGATTACATGACCAGATGTGACACGATAAAGAAAAGTAAGGATCATACGCGAAATCTCTAAAAGATAAATAACAAAATAAAGTTAGTAAATATGTTTCACAACACACGACCACCAAAACTAATTTAGCATTTTTAAATGTGTTTGTTTGAGGATAGTACATTTTTTCAAATGTAAATGTACAAATCAAGTTATACTTCAAGAGGTTCTATTTCATAATGGGTACTATTGGAAATCCAAAGTAGGGACCCTCCAAATTTTTGAAGAGGGGATAAATGGTCCAAAATTAATGCGTATTTGTTAAATTCCAATTTTTATAAACAAAGTAAAGTAAGAAGTAAAAAAGATGTATACAAGAAAGGAGAATATTTTTTCCTCACCCAGAAAATAGCGTTCCGATAGATGCCGAACGCGAGGGCGTTCTGGAACAAGAAACAACATGTGGCGAATATGAACAATTTGAACAGGGTGCGACGCCAGCATTCGCTCTTCCGCTTGTCCCTCAACAAACGCCACTTCGTACCGAACCAGTGACTGCCTGGAAACAAAAGAGTTAAAATCATGTGCGCTAACTGGGCACGAAGGATCAATGACATTCGAGATTTTCCTATATGGAGATGCATTCTGTAGAATTCCATAGAATCACGAGAAAACAAAATAAAATCCAGTAGCAAACTGTTATCTCCAGTGGGAATTGGACCAAGGGTCTCTGACTTTCATGCCCCACATGGTACTGTCTGAGCTAATTCCCTATTTGCTGGAGGTCACAGACCTTTAGATCCTCATATAGTCATGCTCTATTGATTCTTGAACTTACGGAATTTTTGGAATTAATAGAGCATGACTATATGAGGATCTAAAGGACTGAGACTTCCCGCAAATAGAGAATCAGCTCAGATAGTAGCATACAGGACATGAAAGTCAGGGGCTCTGGGTTCAGCTCCCACTGGGGCAATATTTTGCTACTGGATTTATTTTTGTTTTCGGTGATTCTGTAGAATCTATAGAATGCATTTCCATTTAAGGAAACTTAAATAGAGTTTTCTCCAACTGACTTTCACTGAATTCAATGAATCATCCAAAATGGTCTGGTTACCAGAGGTGTACCTATCTAGTAATAAACACATCACCAGTGGTAGTAATACTAAGAACATTTCCATTACTACCTCTTGTTAGATATTTGTTGCCATTGACCATATTGAACAGATACCAAACCAGAGATAGTGATGGAAATTTCCTTTTTACTACCACATTGAGGAATATATCTGTTGTGACATATGGAGTGTCTCTGGTAACCATACTACTTACTTTTGGATTTTGTCTAGATTCACTGAATTATCGACATGTAGGGTAAACCAGCCGTTGTTTATGAAAAGCCACATCATGCACTTTCTGCTTGAAATATTACATCCAAACAATTTTGTCACAAATTTACTTCGAAACCTGACTTACCCAGAGCACTGGTTGCTGCGGAAACAACGCAGAAGAGAATCACGTAGATTAAGTCGGACAGATCGACGGTGAGCATGAAGACTGGCAGTGTAAGGCACGCCCCGATCAGACACATGCGGAACGAGACTTGATGACGACCGATGTTACCTACCAGATGAACACCTGAAATCAACCAGTGACAAATCACTTTGGTGCTTCGTTAAATTCAGCGAAAGTCCGGATATACTCCCGTCTGGAACGGAATGTTCAGCAGAAGTCAGACAATTGAAAACTACAATCTACATGATCGAGCTACATTATATGTTTACGGGCAATTGAGTTTTTCACGATACGCATTTCTATCAGATTATCTGACAGATCTAAATTTGCACAGAAAAAAATAATTTTCGTCAAAAATTGACTCCAGTGGGGTTTGAACCCACAACCTCCAGGTCATCACTCCAATGCTTTGCCAACTGAGCAAAGTCACTATTTGCTTGTCTGTGTTAATCATTAAGGCCTTTATAAAGTTATGCTCTATTGAATCTAGAAATGAACAAAGTCCAACATATGAAGTGGTGCATGAAACAAACAAAGCTCAGTTCAGAAATCTCCTGCCCAAAAGATTCCTGCCTTGCTCAGTTGGTAGAGCATTAGAGTGACGATCAGGAAATTGTGGGTTTCAACCCCACTTGGGGAAATTAATGAAATTTATTTTGTTCTGTGGAACTTGAGATCTGTCAGATAATCTGACAGAAATGCGTCAGATTTCCTTTTCGTGAAAAACCCGAATGACTATTCACGTTAAAGATAGTGGATAATATTCTTTTTGCTGGTGAGTCACTGGCAGTGATGCAGTCAATTCAGTAAATTTCTTGAGGGACGATGTTCACTCATTCAATGTTTTGAAATGTTACAGTAAAACTAAATGGGTGTGGTCTACTGTCAACCTCAAAGAAGTTGTATCTTCTGATTCTCCTAAGAAGTGCATGTTTTAGGCCCGTTCACACTGTACAGTTTTTTTTTCTGATTGTGACCGCGCGTTTTATTGCAGAAAATGGATTACACAGGAGTCAATGGAAGTGTTCACATCACGAACCCAGTTTTAATGTTTTCCTCAATCACATTCCAGTTTCCCCACAATTTAATTCTTTGAAGCTGCTGTGGCAAAAACATTTTCGGGACTTGACCAAGCACCCCCAGTCCACTGCTCTATCATTCAATCACATAACTTTTATCGAAGCTTGGCCTAAAGTTTCTTTAACTATTAATTTTGTTTTACTTCACCTGCTGCTACTGCTGGTGGCACAATTATATCTATGCACGGGATATTCAGGGTGTTGTAACCACCAAGTAGGTCCTCCGAGACAAGTAACTTCGTGATGAAACCAAAAAAAGTTCCTAACAAAACTTCTCCGAGAAATCTCAGCGTCTCAAAAGGTGGTCTGCAGATAAGAAATGTTAAGTTCCTTTAGACTATATCTATAGTTTAGTACTAAAAACTAGGTGATATCATAAAATCAACACAAGTTCTTGCATTCCGTAGGAACATCTGCAAATTTGGACTGTTCACTCGAGATTTTTGTGAAAAGCCATTTCTACACCCTGAAGGAACTTCAGAAAATTCGGACTAAAATGGAAATATCACTAATTTCTGACCTATTGAAGTCAATGGGTGGAATTT
>JBCAUG010016412.1:0-10898 GCA_038406175.1 Haplosyllis leylae
ATGACTTATTTTGTTATTTTCTCAGGATTCTTAATTTTTAGTTTCGGCACAATAAAGTACCAAAGTAGATTTGACTGGGTTGCATCATTTTCGTCAATCTAACATTAGTTAGTTACTCGGGTGTCCACTTGATAAAAGGATTTAATATCAAGCCGGTTGAACTCCATCACATTTGGCGCCCAATATGGGGCACCTGAGTCTTCTATAATTAAGTAAGAGAAAGAAATATACGGAAATCAATGCATCATTATTCTATGAGACGACAAACGAACGGATCAGACAGATCTGGTGCGCACAGTATTGAAAGGAGTGCTGTGCCAAGAAACATTTGAAGATCTAGATCCGCGTAGAGATCTACTTCCAATCTGTAGCCTTGGGGGCATCATTTAGCAGCAATACAGACAGAAACACAATTGTTACGGCAATCAGTAATGAGGGTGAAAGGTCTCGTTACGGACAAATGGATTATTGTGCTGAAGAGACTGACTACATGGTGGCGAGTTGCTGACTTGGTTGCTAACTTGAGTTTGTGGATGCAGACAGTCTAAAAAGTCACGAACTTGAGTTAGAAGAAAGTTAGTAACCGGAGGGCTGCAACCCACACGAAGAAAACCTGGAGGAAGAGTTAAGGCACCTCAGGAACACTTGATGAACGATAGGATATGCTGTGAAGAAATGCTTTTGAGTCCTGGCTTAGTGTAGAGCACAAACTTAAAACAATGAACGTGAAAACGGATTAATGAAGCAGTACTGCGAGCAGCTGTCAACGAACCGTGAGTACAGCCGCACTTAAAGTAGTTAACGAGTATTAAAGCCCTTCACATTGTAATTGTTTTAAGCTTGATTTGTAGAAAAGCCCAGGGTTACAAATAATCAATAGAGTGGTTCTACTGGTAAATTAAAGTAAACGTAATGAAAAATGGCTGAGAGTCAGAATAATCAGCCCGAAAGTGACCAAGCAGAAGCCTTTCATGACATAGGTAACTGCAGTAATGACCTTAGTCCTCCACCGACTACCACAATGCCTCTTTTGTTACAAATTACCCAGCCTAATGACAAAGTACTTCCTGTAGGTGTTGTTACTGAAAGATCGGTTTATTCCCTTGTTAAGCAAGTAACTGGGTACCAGCCATTGGGAGTTACTGTGATGAACGACAGGGATGTGGTTGTAGAATTTAAGCTAAAATCAAGGCTGTGGGAGGCATCGTCTTTGTTACATACTCCGAAAACGTGGGACAAATACAAAGTAGAGGTAACGTGCTTAATGTCGATGAAACCACAGTTGGTTAACATGGTAAGGAATAGGGAGAATGCCCGAAAAGCTGCTGCAGAGTATGAACAGAGAAAGCAGGAGCTACAACGAGAAGTGGATGAGGCCAGTGAAGAACTTTGTAAAAAGAGTGAGCGTATTGAACAGGAGGAGCAGGAAAACAAAATAAAGATCGAGGACCTGCTAGATAAATTCGAAGACCAAGTTCGTAGAATAGAATCAAGTAGTACTCATGTACCTCAACCGTTAGATATTAAGACACCTACTAATTCAAGTTTTCCAGTTGCAGGTGCAGAGGAAGTGAGTAAGATTCTATACCGTACCCCTCCACTTCCAAATTTTTCAGGTGTTTTACCCATCCCCAAGGGTGAGGGTTTGTATGAACAATTTGTTTTCCAGCTAAGGGGTTTCAGAAACAATTATTCAGAACAGGCAATTAAAAACAGCATGATCGGAGCGGTTACAGATGGTGTGCGTGATTACCTAGACTTTATTGGGTTTCACAAAAGCCTAGGTGAATTGATTGAAGCGTTAGAGCATAGATATGGTAAGGGTCAAATGACCGATAAAATACAACAGGAGTTCTATCAACTGAGTCAAGAGTGTGGGGAAACTGTCCAGGAGTTTGCTGGCAGGATTGAGACCAAATATAAGAAATTAATTGAGTTGTACCCAGGTAGATATAACATAGAAATCCTCAAAGAACGTTTATTCTATGGTATGACCCAACATTTGCAAGACTCTATGAGATATTTGTACAAAAGACCGGAGACTAATTACGACGAGCTCTTACTCACAGCCAAGGAGGCAGAATGTGAGTGGACAGAGCATAAATCAATAAAATTGAAGGCAACTGTAAAAGTAACTCAAGACGAACGTAACGACATTAAGGACCAATTAGATAAACTGGCAGAGACAGTAAAGGCAGCAAGCTTTCAAAAGAGAACTCCAGGGTATAAAAAGAAAAATACGGCATCCCCCACAGCCACCCCCCAAACGTCACCTAATAGGTCCCCCAGAAATCCCGGCAGAGGACCTGATGTTACAGCAGTGGGGCCCTTCCATGGGGATCATAGGCCGATTCAATGCTTGAAATGTGGAGGGTGGGGCCACGTTATAAGGGAATGCCCAACCCAGGGAAACATAAATTGGAGGGAGCTCCAATGGGATGGCTCTCCTCCAGCAAAAGAAAATCCAGGCCCGGAGTCGACCTCCTCAAACAATCAATAAAGGCAAACTGTAGTCTCTTGGAAAGTGATAGGTATCTCAACCCTGATCCCCTTGTTTGGCTAATAGGAGAAGCAAATGAGACCACTGTTAAATTAGAAAAACAAAATTTAAGGCCCTTGTGGACTCTGGATTGATGGTGTCCCAAGTAACCCTTTCTTTGGCAAAGAAACTTCATCTCAAAATTCACCAACTTAGCACAATATTACCCATGGAGGGGGCAGCGGGTGTTAAAGTCCCCTACCTGGGATATGTTGAGGCTTTGTTGAACGTTCCAGAGGTACCTACATTTGAAGAGGACTGCCTATTCCTAGTTGTACCGGACCATAATTACGGAAAAAGAGTGCCCATAACTGTCGGGACCTTACACATTGACATGATAATTGAGAAGGCTACACCTGAACAGCTGGATAAAATCTCAATAGCCTGGGGAAGGGGTCAATTGTTTCGGCAGATACAAGCACGTCAGGTACAACTAGAGAATAAAAATAAACTTGATGAAATTAAGGGAGAAATCAGACTCACATGTAAAGTTAAATTAAAACCGAAAATGACTAAAACATTCATTGGGAGGAGTAATCACCCTTTAAATGTGAAGCGAGTGAATGTGATCGTGGAGCCAAGTAGTGAAGAGGGAGGTGAATATACGGTACCCTTGTATACATATGTAAAACAAAATTCACGATGTGTAGGCATCGGTTTAAGAAATATGAGCTGCCGTACTGTGAAATTACCAAAAGGTACAGTGGTGGCAACACTTTCACCTGCCAACAAAGTTCCAAAAATGTTGGCTCCCAAGTTAGTAAATTGCCAACCCGAGTTTGTGAATGGAGAGCCTCTGAAAAGTAACAAACTCGAGTTGGAGAATACTAACTCGTCTAATAACACCTCAGACAAGAATAACGATAATAAAGACCGGATTGACAAATTGTTCTTGAAACTAGACCTCAGTGGTTGTGACCACTGGACCGACTCACAGCAACAAGCAGTAAGAGAGTGTATTAATAAATACCACAATATCTTTGCTGTTGAAGATTTAGAGCTCGGTAAAACTGATATTGTTAAACATAACATCTGTTTGGATGATTATACACCATTTAAAGAGCGTTACTGGAGGATACCACCTCACCAGTATGACGATGTCCATAAACAATTGAACGAAATGTTAGAATTGGGTGCTATAAGAAAATCTCAAAGTCCATGGGCTTCGGCCGTAGTTGTGGTTCGGAAAATAGATGGATCATTACGTTTTTGTATTGATCTACATAAATTAAATGAAAGGACAATCAAAGATGCTTATAGCATTCCTCGTATTGAAGATTCACTTGACAGTTTGAACGGTTCTTGTATATTTACATCAATAGACCTCAAAGCAGGTTATTGGCAAGTTGAACTGGATGAGGAGAGTATTCTGTTGATGGCCTTTACCGTGGAACCGTTGGGTTTTTATGAATGTGTTCAGATGCTGTTTGGACTCACTAACACTCCGGCCACATTTCAACGTCTCATGGAGACTTGTTTAGATGATTTGCACCTCAATTGGTGCATCATTTATCTTGATGACGTAATTATTTTTTTGAAAACTCCTGAAGAACACATTGAAAGGTTGGCAGTGGTCTTTGATAAGATTTCCAAGGCAGGCCTTAAGTTAAAACCCAGTAAATGTGAGTTCTTTAAGACCAAAATCTTGTATCTTGGACACATTGTTTCTAAAGAAAGCATTGAGACCAATCCAAAGAAAATTGAAGCCATACAGAAATGGCCTGTACCAAAAATGGTACATGATGTTCATAGTTTTCTGGGGTTTACAAATTACTATCGAAAGTTTATATACAAGTATGCCCAGAAAGCTCGCCCCCTGAATAAACTCATATCGGGTGAAAACGCTAAAAAGAAGTATTGTAAGGTTGAATGGACTGATGAACATCAGCAATCTTTCCAAACCTTGAAGGATATTTGTTCTGACACACCAATATTAGCCTATGCTAATTATAAGAAACCGTTTCGATTAAACACAGATGCGAGTTGTAGTGGGCTCGTTGCTGTACTGTATCAACAACAGGATGATGGAACTTTCAGAGTCATTTCATATGCCAGTCGTTCGTTATCAAAGACAGAGAGAAATTATGATGCTCATAAGCTTGAATTTCTTGCATTGAAGTGGTCTATTACTGAACGTTTCCATGAGTACCTTTATGGCGGTACATTCGAGGTATACACCGACAATAATCCATTAATGTATGTTCTCACATCAGCAAAATTGGATGCAACTGGTCAACATTGGATTGCCAGTCTTGCAAACTATGATTTTCAGATTTTCTACAAATCTGGGAAGCTCAATCTTGACGCAGATTCATTGAGTAGGATTCCTTGGGAGTTACAACAAGTTGAACACACTCCTCTTGATACAATATTGACAAAATCTACTTTACTAACTCATCGTAAAACACCAAAAATGCCATATTTGGTCAATGCTGTAGTCCAAGTGGATAAATTGGTGATTCGTAGTGATCTGGAGTTAAGTAAAACTCAGTGGAAGAGAGAACAAAGTTTTGATTACTCCATTTGTACAATGGTTAATTTAGTTGAAACCAGTACGATTTCACAGTATGTGAGCAAAAAGGAGGATCGTGATGATTTGAAATGTATGTTGAGAGTTAGGAAAGAATTTTTCTTGAATGAAGGTTTGTTGTACAGAAAGGCTTATTTCAAAACTATGGATAAATCTGTGAACCAATTTATAATGCCCAGACAATTCAGAAAACATACCGTTGTTGTTTGTCATGAAGATTATGGACATTTGGGGATGGACCATGTTTTGATCCTTTTGCAGGAAAGATTTTATTGGCCAAAGATGAGTGACGATGTTAAAAAGTACATTAGAACTTGTGAACGTTGTGTACGTTTTAAACAACTACCCAAACGTGACGAAATGACACCAATTACTGCTAGCTATCCGTTGGAATTGATACATTTAGATTTCCTAATGATAGGTGGTAAGAAAGACAAATTACGTAATGTATTAGTCGTTACTGACCATTTTACTCATTATGCACAGTGTTATACCACTGAACAGCAAACAGCGAGGACTATAGCTGATGTTCTTGTTAACCAGTATTTCGCAAATTATGGATGGCCTGCTAAAATATTGACAGATAAGGGAACAAGTTTTGAAAACGCCCTTTTTCGTGAAATTTGTGATCAAGCTAAAGTGAAAAAGCTCAGAACCACATCATACCATCCACAGACAAATGGACAGTGTGAACGGTTTAACAAAATGTTGATTAGAATGATAGGGACTTTACCAGTTAGTGCAAAGAAAAATTGGCAAGAGTGAGTCCCAACACTTGTTCATGCGTACAACTGTAGTACGTCATCTGTTACTGGATTTAGTCCATACTTCTTAATCTATGGTAGACAGCCAAAACTACCAATTGACATTGAATACAGAGTTACTCTTGAAGATAGCTACAATGATTGCAAATCTTATGCAGAGAAGCTGCAATATCATTTAAAGTGGGTGTATGAAGCCGCACAGAGGAATATTGAGAAAGAGTCTTCTCGACAGAAAACGTATTATGACAAAAACTTTAAGTGTGCCATTTTACAGACGGGTGACCTGGTGATGGTCAGAGTTGTAAAACCTGGTACAGACTATAAAATTGCTGACAAATGGGAGCAAGATCCTTGGGAGATCATTGAGAAATGCTCCGACACACCTGTGTATGTTTTGAAAAATACACGTACTGACGAAGTAAGGGAACTTCATCGTAACTTGTTGTATCCATTGAGGTTAGTGAACCCCATTGATACTCCAACACCATTGATAACATTACCAGTAGAAACTAATGAGGCAAGAGATGTAGAGAGCATTCAACTCAACAAAGTTCAGTTGATCACCGATAAACACTTTGCCTGCGATTGTAGGAACTGTGTGGAATCAGTTCAGTAATGGGGGAGGAAGGGAATGGAGGCCCCCTCCTGAAGTTAAAATGAAATCGTAACGATTGTAAGAATTGTTGTAGACGTAAAAAGTACATGTGTGCATGTCCTTGAAATTTTATGGATCGTTGTTAAAATAGGGAACAAATTTTTGTTCATCTGGAACCTGTATCTAGTTGATGTTCTATGAATTTTAAAGTTGTTTAAAGTTACTTGTTGATGTTTTGTATTGATTGATTTGTTTAAACTGGAGTACAGTTATTGTTGGAAGTCTTCGTATGTAACCAATGGCGTTGAAATTTAATTTTGACGACCGGTTCCACAAACTCATTGCTAACTCGAGTTTGCCACAGTAGAAAGACTGTGGAGTAACAAACTCGGATTAGAAAATTTAACAACTTGTATATAGTAAAACGGAAACTTTATTGATGAAATATATGAAATGATGAACAAAAACTTGCATATTGATGTTAGATGGAAACTTGAGTAAAATATGATGAACGAGGTGAAGGTTCATGAATCCGTGTTGATGAGATGAAAGTTCTAATAAATGTTCCTTGCTGAAGATAAACTGTTTAAAGTTGAATGAAAAAGATAGTTAAGCATCGTCGTCATCATCTTCACCCTCATCATTTGGTTCTCCCCTCATTGCCTCCTCTAAATCCTTCTGTTCTACTTTGGTTTTAACGATAATGGTATTGGCAGGAATCTCATCTGTGGTAAACCAGTCGTCCTCATCAAGATCAGTATGGGCTGCTTGCATATGTTTCTTCCACTGGAAGGCCGACCACCATCTATGACCACAGTAGTAGCAACACACACAGATGTTCATGTGGTGTTGGCGAATGTGGGTTGATGTTTGTCCGCAGCTTTGGCAGATGACATCACATTCTTGTGGGGTCCTTCCTGCTTCGCGTTCAGCCCAGGCGTACTGGCACCTGTAAATTGCCAGCTTAGAAAAGGGACCACTTTCCCTTGATGAGATATTTTTGTCTGGAACACCCACATGTAAATACGTTTTCTTGTTCTTCTTGGAGGGATATACGGGGAGGGCATCCTTTATGGGAAAGGGACCAGATGACTTGGTGGGTCTTTCTTGTTTTTGGGATATTTTCACTGGTGGCTGCCTGGTAGAGGAACGGGTAGTGCGTTTAAGTGATTGTGTTGATGTTGAAGGCTCTCCTTCTAAATCTGCTTCCTCTTTAGTTACGATAGCCTCAGCTGGTATATCATCTTCTTTTGATTCTTTAGCAGTTGGATCCAATTCTGGTACGAGCTCCTCATCTTCCTCTTCACCAAATGCCGCTTCCAGTACATCGAGGAATTTCGTTGTAGCTGTACCAACCAGGGCTGCTTTCATAGTGCGGATGGCATCGAATCTAAGGTTTAAGGCCATCTGCTCAACATGACAGGCGATTTCAAGCTGATTGCAGGCCTAAAGAGAAATATGTGTTCATTTAGTAAATGACATGTGAGGGTTAAATCATAATTTCAATATGTATGTAAAAAAATTAAACTTACACCAACAAGAATTTTCTGCATTGATTCCTCTGGGAGGACAGCACATTCAGCACTAGACTTCTCCTGGAGCATCCACTCCTGCATGTCACGCAACATCCTTTCACTGCTCTTCTCAGCCTTGGAGAGATTCTTTAAGTCTAGACCCACTAACTTATGATGATCTACCACTGGAGTGTCTTCGGGGAGATCTGAAATCATAGAAATTAGAATTACTATTTGCCATTTATTCTGAGAGACTGAATCATATCTATTTGAAGAGAATGCCAAAAAAATAATACCTTTATATTCCTTGGCCCCTTGCTCGAATTGTGCATGGAGGGCACCAGACATGGTGCTTAACTCTTCTTGAAAAGCACGTTTCCGTTCAGCTAACAGTTTTGCTTCCTACAACGAGTTATAAAAATACTAATTCGAGTTTGCTGCCGGAGAGGGTCTGTAAATCAGCGAACTCAGGTTATCAAATCTACAAACTCGAGGAATGCGCAGTATAAAGTAACCCTCATTTTAAAGTGGATTGTCAGTTCAGTTCAAGTGGCCGAAGAGAGAGGACGTGTTTTTCCTTTTTGAATCTGTTATGGGTGATATCGGCCTTAAATCATATACATTGTTATTCCTGGTTTTGGAATCTTGTATTGTGGTGATCTTGTTGTTCGACGAATCTAGTAAGTAAAGTATTTAGTACTTACATTTTCCTCGAAATTAAAATCTTCAGGAATCATCATCCCTCCTATGCGACCTTCACTAAAGTCTTCGTCTGTAAAGGTATATCCCATTCGGAGTTCTGCATGTTGGATGGCCTGCAACATCTGCATAGGTGTTAAATGCTCAACTGTAACACTCTGAAATGAAATGTAAAATATTAGAAATTCTGAATCATTGGCAGTTCAGTGATGATGAATTTTAACGTATTTTTAACAAAGTGAGGAAATACAATGGGATTTACCAGACAACGAACTTCCTCCTGAAAATGTTCATGCCCAATGGCTAGTAATTTACCGATTTCCTTATGGTGTTTCGACATATTTAAAGAGAAATTGCAAAACACATCTGTCTTCTCCCGGAATGACTTTGCAAATGGCCGCTGGCAGGAAATCCCTTGATGACGTCATATCCGGTTCAGAATATTTGTTGTTATTGCGAGTTATTAAATCACTAACTCGAGTTTGTGAATGTAGAGCTTGTATAAATTCACAGACTCGGGTTAGTAAATCTGCAAACTCACTTAGAATGTTGCTTAATTTAAGTTTTGTTGTAATAGGCAATGGCGCAGACCAAGCAAACGGCTCGAGGGTCTAGATCAGGATGATCCTTCAGCGACTTCACCAGGGGGAAATACACTTGCAATGTTTGCATCCCCAATGAGATCTTCACCCCACAAGAGAGCTGCATCGGCTAGCCCAGCGCGTTCGTCACCTCGTAAGAAACCAAAGAAATCACCCAAACCAGGATCTTCATCCATGCTCCCCAGCTTCAGTACCAGCGAAGAGAGTGACTTTTTCAGCACTAACGAACAACTGGATGACGACGATGATGAGGTCAGCTTCCGAGTTACGGGATCTGGAACAAGACAAGAACCGAAGTTATCTGCAGATCTGCCTAAGAATACTAACAACAAAGCTCAGGTTGCTTCTAAGAACTTAAAAACAGTCAAAACTCTGTTGTGAGCACAACGTCGTGGTCCCTCTGGATTAACTTTGATTGGAAAATGGAACAAGTTCGGTAAGCGGCACACGGACAATGAAACAAAAAGAGGATGGCTGAAAAAGAACAAGAAGATGAAGAATGAACAAGGCAAAATCCTCAGGAAACTCCGACCTGGCACTCTTGCATTGCGGGAAATTCATTTTTATCAGCATTCAAGGGTATTTTTAATACCGATGAGAGCCTTCCAAAGATATGCGAGGGAGATATATGTATGGACATGTCTAAGCAAAATCTTCGTTGGCAGGCAGAAGCACTTTTCAACCTACAAGTAGCTGCCGAGGCATTTCTGGTAGGATTCCTGTGTGACACCAACCTGTGCGCAAACCACCGGAAATGTGTTACCATTTTCCCGAAAGATCTTCAGCTTGCAAAGAGGCTCCATGGCAGAAGCAACACTGGTGCTGGTCTATCAGACCAAGATGGTTACAAAAAAACGTTCGAGAGGTTTTATATATATTTGCGTGTAGAACATGCACAGAAATGTTTTATAGTTTAAATCGCATATTGTAGATGTATGTAAAGAACGTAGATCAATGTCTTTGGAGTTGTTATTTTGAAAGTTCCTCATACGAGAGATGTGGATTTTATTTTATTCGGAATGTTATAATAAAAAGATGTCTAATTTTTAGATCTGAGGATTTTATTTTCTCATTTTACTAACGGTACATGCACACCAGGAATTGACTTAATAGCTCCGCGTGATTTGAACGACATCACATTCCAGATGACATCCAGTCACTCAAGCATCACCGACCGTTTTTATTGTAGGGTGAAGCTGTTGCTGTATCCTATGAGCGTAGTCTGCTGTCCATTCAGTGACATTTTGGAGGTCTAAGTCCCTTAGACCAATTTAACAAAAGAAATATTCCATTTAAATTATTTATAAATAAACATTTATTTGGGCCAAATTTTACATGTATTACATTTTCGCGTAGAGTCGTCGTAAACGATGTTGCCATATTTTACAACCGAAGGAGCGACTTTCTACCCTTCCACCTTAGATCTTAAATAACTTCTATAATAGTTCGATCTTTTCGAAATTTTCAGTGCATCTTCTTGAATGTTTAAAGTTACTAAATATTAATTTTTAGAATTTTCTAACAATTATTTCATATTTTATTCTGTCATGAGGACATGACACCCAATGGGGGGGGGGGAAGAATGTAACGGGAGGTTTTAGTAGTTTTTTCAAATGCAGCTTTGCTTTTGTTCAGTAACAATTCTACGAACTCGT
>JBCAUG010016423.1:0-10895 GCA_038406175.1 Haplosyllis leylae
TCCCCTCCCCTTCTTTGTCTTTCTCAGTCCCGGGCTGGTACTCGGTCCCGGGGGTACTCAGTCCTGGGGGTACTCAGCCTGAGTACCCCCCCAAATTTTTTTAAAAATTTTTTTAAAAAAATTTGTTTAAATTTTTTTTTTTTTAATTTTTTTTTTTTAAATTTTTCTTTTTTGAATTTTTTTTTTTTTTTTTTGAAATTTGTTTTTGGGGACTTGATTCCCTGGGGATAGGTCGGCTATGCCGTGGTTGGTATGCCTCATGCGTTCACGCAGGAGGACTTTCTTGTTTTGCTTTGTTTTGATTTGATTTGTGTAATTTTCGTTTATTATAACTCGCAAGTTTCAATGCTGAACTTATTTAATTCATGACAATCATGACATTTATGTGCATTAATTCATTACTGCATTACGTTGTGGTGATTCCCTACCTAAAACACTTTTCTTCTGGAATGCAAATTAACCCATTTTAGAAAATTACTATTTACCAATTTATGTATATCAAGGTGTAATGCGTTCTCTATTTAATTGTTTTTTTATTATGGCTATTATTTGTTCATTTTCAAAACATTTGGAAGCTTTGCTATTTGTAGCATTACAATTGATAAAAGCTGGAATCTTGGCTTTTGTAGCCCTGAATTTCAGATAAATTTGGTAAATTGGTAATTTCTTGTGTAAACTTTCTGAATTCTGGCTTTTATAGCCTTGATTTTTTAAATAGGGTGTGCAAATTGTTGTATTCAAACCTTGGCTTTTACATGCCATCAGTTTGTTTAAATATTTTAACTCTGATGCATTCTGTTTTAGCCGCTTTGTATCAAATAAAAGTTCTTCAAAAGTAAATCACTCTTGACTGTTTCTTGTGTGCATTGACTCCCCAGAGTCAAACATAAGGATTATGGCAAGGCAGTCATAACTGTTACAAAAATCTAATATTAGCAGATATGGCTAACCTAAAGTGTCATTCTGATATGTTAAAATTACCCATTTGGTTACACATTTCTACATATCAGAAGATTAAAAAGCATAAGAGACTATTTAGATGTATGAAGGATTATCTAAATTAATTCAGTACATCTTGATTCATATTTTTGACATTTTAACATACCTCATCCTTGTATACCTTTTTTTCTTGAATCATGACAAGACATTTTATAATACCATATTTTATGATATTTCAAGTCATTTATTTCATGGCATAATATTACTTGATACATTTATTGAGCTACAAAGAGATATCTGTAAGACTGAAAATATTTTCATCCACATATATGTTGGTAGTAGGAATAAAAGCAGCTGCATATAACTAAGTTGAGACTGAAAACATGTTGGTGGAAATTCAATTTTAGAAAGTCAAATACAAAGTATGATGACCTTAAATGTTGATACAATTCAACAGAAACAAGGTGGGACAACATCTGATACAAAAGTGGAACTTGTTGCAATAGCCATGAAGTCATTGCCAAGGTGACTCTCATATGGTTATTTCAGAATATTTGTGGCTGGGAATGTATACACACATTCTCAATTGAGAGGATATCCTCATTACTTATGAGATTCCCTCATTTGCATGTATGGACATACTCAGTCAGTCATCGTTATAAGATGCTAAAGACATTGAAAATAATATTTTTTTGGAAAAGATGATGTTTCTTATTGATTTTTCCATTTTCATTGCAGGGAATGTACTATTGCAGAATTGTTGTAGTGGTTGTCCAGTGCTAGCAGTCCAGCACAAGCCTCACTTTCGTAATAAAGACTTCGGTACCAGACACACAACTCTTTTCTCATTTAATACCATTATATGGTGTCAGAAGTAATGGAATTGCAGTTAGTAACACAGCACTAAATGTTCTTCTTGGCTGGGAAACAGATTTGTGATGCAGGAACATATATTCTTGGAGTAAATGTAAGTTGAAATTATGAGGTGAAGAAAAATCCAAGATGGCAGATGGAGCCGGACAGAGTGGAGCTGGACAGAGCACAGCTGGACAGAGCACAGCTGGACAGAGTGGAGCCAGACAGAGCAGAGCCAGACAGAGCAGAGCCGGACAGATTAATCACAGAGCCAGACAATTTTCAGTGCAAAGCCAGACAGTTTTCAGTGCAGAGCCAGACAGAGCCCAATAGATTGGTATTGAACATAACCAATGTGAACTAATCAATGAGTGATCTGCTTTATTTTATGAGTGAACTTAGAGGTGTAGTGTTTTGACATGTTTTATGAAAATGATTAACTGGAATAGAGATTTGGACCCTGACAGTGAAGAAAAATGCACCAGGGTAAACATGCATATGAAAACTAAGTGGCATTTATGAATAAACTTAATGAAATTGCTGGTGAGTGTGGATTTACAACTAAGGATGAGGTAGTGAAACTACTGTTTCTAATTCATAACCAAGATTCCAGAGTGTGAGATGAACTATTGAAGAACTTGACTCCCACCAGTACATTACAGAAATGTCTTGGATGGGTGAAGTGTGTTGAATCTACTGTTCAAACAGAAGCATTGAGTGAGAAATTGTTAAAAGGGCTGCGTCTTTCTGATAGCAAGGCTGAAACAAAAGTTTATGTGATAAGAGGCTAGCTTAAATAGAGAAAATGTGTTAGCAAAGCAAAAGCAGTTAAATCTGATAGCAATTCAGATAGCGATGATGGGTTCAAAAGTTGTAAACAATGTGGTCTTAAGCACCCACCTAGGAAATGTCCTGCTTATGGTGAGGTTTGCTTCAAGTGTGGTAGGAAGAATCATTTTTTGAGAATGTGTGGCAAGTATGCCAAGAGAGGTCATACCAGGTTTACAAAGAGATCAGTAGCTGAAATGAAGCTGACTGATGATGAGGCACTTGATATGTTTGAATATGATTAAGAGAGTTGTGAGTGATGAACAAAAAAGTACTAGTGAATGAGTACATTATATTCAAAACATAGGAGAAACTTGTATTTAGTGGAAGAAATTGTATTTTGAGAGTTCAAGATAACAGGTAAACAGTGTTTTAAAACTTGTATTTTGAGAGTTCAAGATAACAAGTCAATGGTGTTTTAAAACTCGTATTTTAAGAGTTCAAGATAACAAGTCAGTGGTGTTTTAAAACTTATATTTTGAGAGTTCAAGATAACAAGTCAGTGGTGTTTTATAAGGTTACAAGATAACCAACTTTTTCAAGTCTCACACCAGAGACTAGTGTGTTTGTAGATTTATACAACTATTGTTACTGTGAACCTTGGCTACACTGATCATAACATGAATCATTCAAAAGCGTAGCATTGCCACTTGAAGATGGAATGTGTACGGTCACTTGTGAGTGCAAGGCGTGTATATTTGTGTTAGAAGTTGAGTGATAAGAATCAATTTTCATTGTAACAATTTCACATGTGTATCCTATTATTTAGTGCATTAGTTATTGGAGTTTTCACAATTTTATGTCACATATCAGACCCTAACCTATACTTGGGTGGTTTGTATATTCAGTGTTTAACTTCAGTTAGTTATATAATCACTTGTGTAGTTAGTTATATAATACTATGATTCTTGAATGCTCTTTTATTTTCATGGTTTCACTTGTTACTCTCCGATACTTTTGGTTTTTTTTGAAGGGAGATGTAGTGGTTGTCCAGCACTAGCAGTCCAGCACAAGCCTCACTTTCGTAATAAAGACTTTGGTACCAGACACACAACTCTTTCTCATTTAATACCATTATAATTGTAATACAGAAATGTGTTATTATGGTCATAACACACTGTTTAAAATTCATTTGGATATGCTAAAACTGAAGGATTTGACACACTCCTCTGCGTGTGTGTGTGTGTGTGTGGAAGGAGGGGGGTTAATGTCACTTTGCTCATTTCCCCTCTTGAATGCGATGATAAAAACAATCCTGGTTGCACAGTTTCATTTTGGCGTAATTAATTATGCCAAATGAAATGTAAAACTGATACTAACCCTTAGGGGTAGGAAAACGGAACAAGGCATCCGTGAAAGTACATAGGATGCTACTACCATATCATTTTGTAAAATTAATACCACAATTTACTGTCTTACTTCAGCAGTAACTGGAAAACACATTTGTCTTATTTTGAATCGATCACTCCCAAAAAATACATGTAGCAGAATACCACTTATGACAGTTCACTTGACCAAGCAAACTCCTGAATTTTTTAAAGCTTTACAGGTGGACATTGTGTGTGATTTCAACACAATAAATCTTAGATCTATGCAAGGCAAGTAAAATAAAAATATCATTTTTTTTGTGCTTACAGTAATTCTGTTTATCCCAGTGTGTGATGAGAAAGCCGTTCAACGCATGTAGATAGTGAACCGCATCCAAAATGTATCATCAGACCCTTCTGTTCGAAATCTTACAAAATACCAGTTACAATGCTGATACTTTTTCATACACATTTCAGATATTTAAGCAAAACGATTCATTAAAAC
Organism: Haplosyllis leylae; assembly: GCA_038406175.1. NCBI lineage: Eukaryota > Metazoa > Annelida > Polychaeta > Phyllodocida > Syllidae > Haplosyllis > Haplosyllis leylae. The sequence goes on from JBCAUG010016423.1 coordinate 4,435, forward strand.
ACTTCAATTTTAATATTAGCCACAGGACCATGCATTGCCGTAACCATGGAAGGAATTGCGTTTAGATTAGGCAGGCCACCAAGGTCAGACAATTTTATTGAATTTTTATGCCATGAGAGGATGGTAAAATGTTTAAATAGTGTTCAAATTATACATTGGGAAAATTAGCTAGACCCACTTAAAATGCAGTGTAAAATGTGATAAATTTAAAATGACAGGTGTAAAAATTCTGTCATCGTCAAAAAAAGCATTTTGATATTACGTTTGTTAGAAACAGTTTGTAGACATGACGCAAGAGTACACCACCACCAGATGAAGTGGCAGTAGAACGTGCAAAGCGTGTGTAAATTCAGCCATCACTTGATGAACCTCTCCAATTAACGCAAAATTATTCAGTGAACTTCAAGTTTTCAGCTTTCAACAAGATAACCACGAGTTGTCTTTTAAATAAAAGGATAATCAGAAACAACAGTTCATTTGTTTTTGTAAGATGATTAACCTTGATCACTTTGTCACACAAAAGACAAGGGTATAACCGCACAATATGGAAATTCGTGTTATTTGCAAAATTGACCTTGATATGGCCAAGAAGTATGTGTACACTAAAAACAAAATTCCTGGCTTTAGTGGTTCAAAAGTTACAACCTGAACAGAAAGACAGGCAGACACAGATAGACCCGGTTGAAATTATTACCTGCGCGGATGGTAACGACAACCTTGTCAGTAATGATAGTACAGTCCCTGGTGTGATTCCATCTCAACAGTATGCTGAAGGTAAAAAATGAGAAATTCAACAAAAGAACGTTTGTATTTCATTTAGTTCAATGAAATCATTCTAAATTGTCCGAAAAAAGTGCTGAACTCGGTTCTTTTCCTTGTTTTGAAAAATCGTGGTCAACTGAAAGAACTCAATACTCAAAACTCAATACATCATGGAAAGACTTGGTTGTCTTCACAATCAAAACTAATTCAAGAGATTCAACTGATTACAAATATGAATTGCGGGTATATGTGGGTGCTTGGGAGAAAAATAAGGTTACAGGTGTGTGTGGTAAAATAAATAATTATGATGTAGAGTGGATATTGAATGGAAAAAGGGGAAGGAGGCACAAGTGAATGGGATATTTCTGAAAGTGAAGCCAGGCAATATTTCTGTCACGGGACTTTTTAGTTACATTTTCACTCAATATAAAGCTCTTACTAGATACCAGAAAAGCTACCTAATCATTCTCAGAGCATTAGAAAACGTGAACACGGTGACCAGAGTATGCTTTGATCGTGTCAATTGGGTCTTCTTTGTGATAAAATGTAAATAAGACAGAAGTAGTGTATTATTTCGGACACACCCATCCCCCTTGTAATTAGACTATCGGAGTTCTGGCTCACAGTTTGCATGATCTCAGAAATCCCCCAGGGTTACACAAAGGTGTGATACAAAGCCCCCTACCTGTGTAGCAAAACCTCCTGTCATAATTTATGCAGAAAATTTGTGATGTAGAAGTGGATTTTCTGGGATTTATGCAAATTAGTGTTATGATGATCCTGTAATTTAGACAACCATGGCAAATCCCATAACTATCTTAAAGTTTTAAAGCAAAAATGAATCCTGTAAAATAAAATTCTTTAAACTGAATAATCCCATAAATTTATTTAAATCCTGGGAATGCAATGCATTAAAACACCTAATTAAAATATCATTCACAATCCCATAAAATCCAGTAACTATCTGAAACTGTCTAACTTGTAAAGCACATATGAATCACCTAAAATCCCATAAATGACCCTAAATTCCTATAAATATTGCAGTCCAACATAAAACAGAGATTCTGTAAACTGAATCCTGTAAAGTGAATCACATAAAGGAGCATAAATTCCTCTAACTATCACAACATTGCATTACACTGAAATCCTGTAAACTGAATCCCATAAATGTTACAGGAATATTACAGGAAATCCATATTCCTGTAATATTAATATAAAGTCTACAATATTTTATATACCTTGTTTGTTATTGAGTCATTTCTGTGATTTGATAAAGACTTTAAAATAAGAAGAAATTTGGCATAAATTCCCAGAATTTTAGGAATATGAATTTCCTGTAATATTCCCATAAAGTTTACAGGATTCAGTTTACAAGATTTTGTTGTAATATAATATTGCAATATTTATGGAATTTATGGCCATTTACAGGATTCATTTCTGATGTAAAACTGTGATATTTACAGGAATTTATTGTCATTTATGGGAATTTATGGGATTCATTTATGCCTTACAAGTTTAAGATAGATAAAGTTTAAATGTAACATATATATCAAACGATTTTGATTGGCTGAAATATTAGGTTATAACAGTTAATTAATGGTGGGGGTTGGGTTGTTCTTAACACCTGGTGGATAATCAAACACATTTAAATCGATCTTTGAACCCACCTCCATCCCCCGGGCTAATGTACACATTTAAAACGATCTCGGAATCCCTGATAGGCTTAATTGCAAGGGGATCTTTGAAAATGTTACACCAAGACAATACACTGTTCTCCTCTGATTCGTAGCTAATCCATTTTTTCTATAATTCGTCATTTAGTGGACATTGAACCCACTACCTCTTGATCACCAGTCAAACGCTTCATTTTCTGTGCTAGGCAGGTATGTGCTGGGCAGGAGATTTCTGAAGTAAGCTTTGTTTCATGCACCACTTTACATTTTGGACTTTGATCATTTCTAGAATCAATAGAGTACAACTTCATAAATGCCTTAATGATTCACACAGACAGCCAAATAGTGACTTTGCTCAGTCAGTAGAGCACTGGAGTGATTCTCAGGAGGTCCTGGATTCAATCCCCACTGGGGGCAATTTTTTATTTTGCTTTTCTCAATCACTGCTGGCAAGAATCTGCAAGGATTGTGCGGAAAATAACGAATTATAGAAGAACTCAATTAATACAAGATATTGCAATTGTTTCTGTGGGATTTTTGCGAAGAGTTAAATTTATTTTCTGACTTTTATTTCTGGTAATTTAGTCAATTAGTTCATATCTTTACCATCTTCGTATGCGGCTGGATAATAATTTCAGTCGGGTCTGTCTGTCTGTATCTATCTGCTGTCCAAAAACTACAACTTTTGAACCATTAGAGCTAGGAACTTCATTTTCAGTACACAGATTCATCTCGACCATATCTAGATTAAGTATCAGGTCACTGGGTCAAGGTCAAGATCAAATGAATAAAATGTCATATTTTTACCTAATCTTTACTTCGACTAAATAGGTACAAAGGTAACTGGATAGATGGCTGGCTAGAAAGTGGCTAGTCGACAGCTACATCACTGGATGGATACTTATGGATACTTAGATGGCTTATAGAAATAGATAGAAATAAATAGAAATAGCTAGATGGATAGACAGCTAGCTAGCTAGCCTGATGGATAGCTAGATAGGTAGGTGGCTAGAGACAGATATATAGCTCACAAAATGGATAGCTAGCTAGGATTTAGATAGATAGGTAGACAGATAGTTAGGCAGTGGCTCAAATAGATAGATAACTAAATAGGTACAAAGGTAACTGGATAGATGGCTGGCTAGAAAGTGGCTAGTTGACAGCTACCTCACTGGATGGATACTTATGGATACTTAGATGTCTTATAGGTAAATAGAAATAACTAGACGGATAGACAGCTAGCTAGCCAGATGGATAGCTAGATAGGTAGGTGGCTAGAGGTAGATATATAGCTCACAAAATGGATAGCTAGCTAGGATTTAGATAGATAGATCTAGGTAGACAGATAGTTAGGCAGTGGCTCAAACAGATAGATAAATTAATACATAGAGCATGAGTTGCTTAAGATCTGCTGAAACACAGTTTGGTTTAAATATTGGATAAATTTTGAAATTATTTTCAGTAGCTTAGAATCTCCTAAAATGCATTTTGGTTCAAATATTTTCAAATTCTGATGCCCTTTTGTAATGAAAAGGTTTTCTTGCAAAAGAAAATTGGGGTCTGAATGTATATCATACCAAATCTGATCTCATTTGAGGGGCAATCCAAAATCAAAGTTGCTCAGAATGGCCTGAAAAACATTTCAGTTTTTGGAATTTTTGAAATTGTTTTGCCAATACGAAACAATTGTTATGATATGTTTAATTCGTGAAGACTTTAGCAAAAAGTTCTTCTGCAAAGAGAAGCCAACTCAACCCAAGGACAAACATAAAGTCTTCAAATAACCTCAGTGTGGCAATACTTACACTGATCATTTTGAACCTGCCCTTTGAGGAAAGTAAATGTGGTTTTTAATTTGCCAATTTCACGAACAAATATTGCCAAAATAATCTTTATTGTGGATTAAGTGTGATGGCACTTGGTAACGTATGGTCAAGTGCATTATGTGCCTTTGGTGCACAATGAATTTTTATTCGGTAAGAAATTTCTGGAAAATTGTCAAAAATGTAAATAAAAACCTCTTACTTATCATGGCTGAGTGTAAAAGAGAAATTACAATAAAGAAGGGACCTTTTGTATCCAAAACTGACATTACCCAACGAAGCGAAGCAGTTTTGTCTGGCCTCAAATTTGCTAGTAGGCCACAATTTCTTTTGTCTTAACGGATTTAGGTCCTTATTTAAAAATAGAAAGCAATGAGATACCAGTACCTGAGCGGCATAAAAATCCACATACATTCTGGTAAGTGAACATTCTTCAGTCAACATTCATATATTATGTCCGGTCTTCATAATGTTGTCTATCTTTTGGTAAATAATCTTTTAAAAAAGCTTATGTCCATTGAAAGAGCCAAAAACTCGTTGTTTAGTTCATATATATTTATATATAAATGCCTGAGATAAAACCTGGAAACCCATAGAATCGAAGTTTATGTTTGAAATTCTCACTGTCTCACTGCATGTCCACAATGTCTCATTTGGTAATCAATTAAAACTCACCACTGCCCGATTAGCTTAGTTATCAAAATTTGCTGATGGTCAGATGTACGGAGAAAGGTGACAAAAGGGTGAAAACAATTCAATTGAGTGGGGTTGTCAATTCTACTTAGATACAAAGCTCTCCTGGGAGGAATGAATGGCTACGTCCTCTTGGACTCTCCTCCAGGGCCAAGTGTTGCACTGGACCGAAGAGTTGCACTTGACATTTCCTGTCATCCCTTTGCACTTCTATGAGACCGCACCTCCTCGACTTCTGTTTTAATTTAAAGGCAAACGTTTTGTAGAAAAAGATGTTGAAATTTTAAAATATAAATCAATGTTTTGGTTTCGAAACACATAATTCATTCTCTTTTTATCGAGACATTTTAATACCGTCTTCAAAAATACATCTATCAAAACTAATGAAAAATATTATAAAAGTAGATGTGGGTCACTGTGAATGGACCAAGCAAGCGACATTTAAATCCTAATTCAGTACAAAACTACCAGCTAAAAGAGGATGTAGCATGACATAAAATGTAAAATGCACATTTTGAAAGAAAGATAAAGCAAGCAAACTGTTATTTTTATTCATTTGCCGAAAATGTTACCTGTACATTTGGTAAAGTATACAAATTGTATACAACCCAAGTCCTGTGACCAAAGCCTCTTTGAAAGCCTGCAATTCCCCAGTATGCGTGTATTTAGAATCTTATCCTTTAATGGATTGTCGTTCCTAGCTGTAATTAAGAAAAGGGACAAAATGTGACATTGTTGCAGCCTATATCCATGAGTTGTTTTGGTAGGAAAGGGGTTCAGATGTTTTTGGATGTTTCAAGCTGCAGTAGAGTGTTATTAGCCATTATTTCACTTCATTAGTTAGGTCCGGAGGGAGGTCAATCTAGTCACTGGTGGTCAGCACGTCCACTCTTGGCCCATAAAACCTGATGTAGCTTACTCAGATGCGGCCTTTGAAGCTGTGCTTGCTCTACGCGACCTTTGCCTTCTAATCCGTGCAGTCAGCAAGCTGGGGGCTGACGGTGCAAGGCTTTGCCTGTACCCAGGAGGCTTTAGCCACTGCTACAGCCCACTACCATCAAACACTCACCTCGACTTTTGCCAACTTGACTTTGGTCACAGCAGATGACAAATGCTGTCCATAAAGCGATTTAATCCGATTTACATCAAAGTATGCGCTTCAATCCCGCTGAAACTGCTTCGAGTTTTACTTAAAATTCCTTCTGCGTGTCACTCTCAATTAGATGAAAATTTCGCATCTGCTCAAACTAAAAATGGTGAGAAAAAAGAGTACCTCAACACTCTTTTGGGGAGTATGTCTCGTTATTCTGAACATTTGGTACCATGATATATTAAAAGTTGTAGCCTCAGATATGGAATCATTTGTCAGCACCAAGCCTAAAGTCCGAAAATGTTAATAGAGATATATGGGCCACTATGGCGGAGTAATTACATAATCCCCCCATTCAGGGGATTACGTAATCACTCCTCCATAGATGGCCCTTTGAACTTTGTGGTTATTATTAATAAT
>JBCAUG010016434.1:0-10895 GCA_038406175.1 Haplosyllis leylae
CCCTCACCCCTTAAGGCTCAAGGGTAGGGTAGGTTTGTAACGGTAAAAATGGACCGGTGTCAGGATATAACGGGGGGCTGTTTCAGCACGTTACACTGGTAAATTAACCGGATTTTTCTTTCCTTTTAAAAGGATGAAACAGGCTAAAAATGTATATTTTTGTATCAATGACGCGTTATGAGAACTAAGAAAAAATATTCCACCATTCCATTAAATGTGTTTTTTTTTTTTTTAGTTTTTTTAATAATTGTCATTTTTATTAAATAGTGTGTAATATTTTTATTAGAATCTCGGACTTTTAGACTTGTTTCCGAATTATATATTTTCAAATTAATACTTATATATTTTTTATATATTTTTTTAAAATAAATACTTATATTTTTAATGCTTTGAAGACAATTTTGCAAAACTAAAAACAACAACATGCCTTCCAGTTTTGTTTCAACCTTTCTCATGCCGAAGAAAGAAAAAGACATTCGAGTTTTCATCTATTTCCTAATTCCCAAATATTGGCATCAGAGCCTGTACAAAAAATCCTGCAACAAAATGTTACTTCTAATGGGGATTGGACTGGGACCTCTGCCATTCTTGTTTGATCTTTTCTTTTCTTTTCATACTGGTTCGCCTACTCGAGGTTTTCACAAATCCACAATATTGGCAATAGTGGCAATATTTTCATTTGTGTGTTCCCCCATACATTTGCAGTTTCCTTCTTTATTCTAATCATATTCTATTCGTAAATGCAAAATTAGACATCACTGGGTAGAAGAGGGATACATTTCAAGGTTGGATACTTTGGTGGTCCAGTGAATTTCAAATGGCACAGCTAAAACACAAATGGCAATATTGGCATTCTTGTATTGGGGAGAGTTTGTGAAAACCTCAACTGCTGCACAACACAGTAGTTATTTTATCCACAACCTCACAACAGTTACTGAATTATACATCTTCATTTCCATCTCTACAACCTGCCCAGCATAACTATTCGTGTTTTCCCGGATTCGGCCAATTAGAATATTCGAGGTTTTCGTTTTCCACACAAATCTGGCATTTCTAACATTTCTGTGCAACACTGACATGGGGGGGGGGGGTTAAAAAGTTTCAACAAAAAATGAAGCTGCCCCCAGTGCCAGTCTGCGATTGTCAGAACCTTATATTATAAAGTCATGCTCTATTGAATCTAAAAATTATCCAAGTCCAAAAAGTGAAGTGCAGCATGGAACAAAGTTCTATTTAAAGATCTTCTATTCATCACGTGTTTGGGTGGCCAAGTGGAATAAGCATCTGACTTCTAGCCCAGTTATGGTTGGTGCTGTGAGCTCAACTCACACTGGAGTCAACTTTATTTTTGCTGAAACTTTTTAAAACCTCTAGAAGTCAATTTGTACAGAAATGTCAGAAATGCCAGATAAACGAAAACCTCGACTGTCACACTTGTCAAGTTCTATCTGCCCCCCGCCCCCTTTTACAGTCACCCTTTTATGACGCAAGACTTTGTGTTTTGCAAGATTATGTCACCCATCCCATGACTTGAGCCTCTGGCATCTTTCGAACGTTCAAGCGCTCTCGGTCAATTCACGAAGAACTCTGATGAAAAACATAAAACTCGAAAATATCAACTACAACAATTTGTTAAAACAAGTATTAATTTTTTATTCTTGAGTGTGCTGTGCTAAGAAAGCTAATTAATTCTACTTATCAACAACTGCTCGTAACTAAACCAGCGCAAAAAGAAACAACGGAACGCCAAACATCCAACCAAAGAAAGTCGTCACAATTTTACTCAAATGACTTCAACAGCATTTTAATTATCCTTATACTCACAAAATAATGTTATCAATAATAATAAGAATAGTAAAATAATAATTATAACAATAATACTACACAAGCAATTATATCTTTGGCGAGGTGCATGAAACAACATTGCGCGACCGTCCGATTTCCAAGATTCATCTATGACGTCATCAAGATGGTAGCTGACGTCATTTCCGTCATTTGATGTTTCATTTTGTCATTTTGGTTGATGTTTACCTGGGTAAGATGGTATAATACCTTAATTTCTACTTTTTAGCTTAAAGATAGAATTGCCATGGTTACAGAAACCCAATATCATTTAAGGGAAAGGTACATAAAATACATAATAGAATATGTACATGTAACAAATTGAAAACAAGAAAATATTCGGGCCCAGGTAGAGGCTCCAAATTACCAGCGACCAGACCAGTTTGATTCTTTGATGGAAAAAAATAAGTAACTTTGGTTCAAATACGAGGGCCCCTTCTCCAAAATAAATACAAGGTTCTTAACAACAGTATAACAAATACATTTAAATACTAAGAACAACAGTTGTAATAAGAATAAGAATAATTGTAATAATAAATATAAAATCATTTTACGATTATAGTTGCAAAACTTCACCGCAAAATACCTTCGCTTTTCAAAAAGTTCATGGTTATCACGAAACACACCTTAGTCACTCGTTGCATAGCAACACCTTTAACAGTGTTACACATTTGAGCGAAAAATATATAACACATGTATATGATTATATATAATACAGATTGAAAGACGTAGAGATAATCTGATACATATATTGGTTGATTATGTCCAACAATGTAATAGTAGTAGTCTTATCTTATAACTGGTATCAATTAGTTTTAACAAACGTCATGCAGAATAGGAATCTAAGCTCAATATTTACAGAAACGAAAGTTAAAACAAAAAACACAGAACACAAATCTAAAATTACCTCGAGGCGGGTCTTTTATGTAATACATAGAAGCTTCTTAATCAATCAAATCTTTTGAATAAATTTGAATAATTTGCATAAATTTGCATCGTCCACTGTCACAAGTTCTTATCTCTCCACAATATCGAAATCCTTCTGGTGATTTTTCTTTTCAAAAACCAAAGATAAAATGTGACTGGTGCTTTTTTGAAACTAAGCTGTATCGGAGATGTTGTCTTTCACATGGTTGACATAACAACCGTTGAGATGGAAACACATTCGAAAGTCTAACTGGTGAACTGAATCTGTCTCACGTATCATGTTCCCATTCGGATGATGCAGAAAGATTTGCAAATTCTTTCAATTTAAAAATCGTACATTTTATTCAAGTGGTCAAAAGCTGTTATTAACGCATGCGATATTTTGAAATTTTATTTTTGAAAGATGGTTGTTACTTTTCGATGTTGTTATTGCTCCTGTCTTTCACGTTGTTGCTGTTGTTGTCATTGTACGTACGTTTGTATGATAAATTCTCTCTAAGCTCCGGAGCGTCTGAGGATGCGTCTTGTCGTCACGTGACCAGGAGGGGCTGCGTGCAGGAGGTGGTGCGTGGGCATCACGTCCTGCATTACGTCATCATCACGTTGCGTCCTTACTTTACGTGAGTGAGTGAGCGCGTCGGGTTTCTCTTGTCAAGGTGACGCCGGTACATCCTCCTTCCTGAAAAAGACCGAAAATATATCTTAGTTTTTTAGTTTCCATGGAAACAATTGACTCTGGCACGAGCCTTGCCTTTCCCAGAACTTGATAATACAGACGTCTGATTGTCCCAAATATCGTTTCCGTGGCGATATTTTTTCGGACAAATCAGTCATTTTGTTAATTTCATTGCTACCATAGTAACAGCCATTATTGCATTACTATTCATAGTTTTCATGCAGATGATCTATCACTAGAGTCAGAATGTTCCTGCAAAGAATACAAAGAGAGTTATAGTTATATCCAAAACAAGACAACAAGCACCTTGATTCGATACAAACTAACAGAAGAAAAAGTGTGAAGGCTACAAATTAATCTCTCATATTCTAATGATAATAAAGTAGAATTCCAGATTTATGACTAGAATTCCAGACGGGTAAAGCCAAACACTTTCTCATTGGAGATCAATGCACAAAAAATCAAAAAATGAGTTCAGTCACAAGAACCTGAACAGGACTTCTTCTCTCCCACAAGACCAGAGACATTGTTACAACAACAAATTTGGGAAATTTATTTTCTCCGAATATATATTTTGCATGGTTCACATGAATTTCATCCTCCGATCTGTGTTTCTGCATTGCTGTTTTAGCTTCTGTTTTCAATAAAACAGCCAACGTCTTGGCAACATGTCTCTCGAATCAAATGGGGTCATGACATCGTATTATAATGTGACATAATGACGCTAAATTTGTGTACAGAAACGAGCACTATTTCATCAAGAGGATCACCTAATCTCTCGAATTCTAGAGACAATGAGTGAGTGGCTTAACCCCTATAGCTGAACCTGCTGTGTCATATTTACCCTCCAAGTTGGCTACATGCGGTCTAGTAGTCATAATAGTTGGGATCATTGCGCGTCTTACATATGACGTCTCTGGCGCGACGGCGCACGTCAGACAGCGGTGGCTCGACGTGACGTGGTGGCTGCAAATACACAAACAGGAAGTGACGTCACAACCAACAAAGAGATCCTTCAATCGGATGGAAAATGATTATGACAAGGTAAATTCATACTCTATAGTCACTGGTAAAAAGTAAATGTTTTTAAAGAAATTGTTGTTGTGACTATGAGAGCACTTGGCGAGGATATGGCGGAAGCAGAAAGCCACTGAGTTAGATTTAATTTTAAGTCATAAATTTGTTTCCATGTATTTTGGTTGAGATAAAATAATTTAAACTTTTTCTTTTGACATTTCCCCACATGACATTTCAATGTTAATGGTTTAATCAGAACTAAATGCTAAAAATCCAAAATTCATCCATTCCTCATGAACTGTGTATGTAGTAATAACGAAGGGAGAGAGAGAATTTACTGAAGCCAAACGAAAATGTAAAAGAATAAAACAGTAGCTAGGCGTTTTTTGATTTAATCCTGTTTCCTCTTACCCTTGAAGCAGTAAAGTTGCCGGCTGGGACCTCCCTTGGTCTGGCGGGCTCCCATGAGCGGGGTGTTCCCTTAAAGTGCTCCACGGGTGGGACCTCTGCACCCACGGGCATGGAGCTTGCTCGGGTGTCACGAGGGAGGCGCCCTCTGTAGGAAAGAAAATGCAAAAACAGCCCTCTAAATAATAATTAATGCTGCAAACTAACAAAAGGGAGAGGCATTGTTCTCGCAGTTGTTAATGTGATTTTTTTTCCGTCTCTTAATCAGGTTTAAGATTATCTCTGATTCCATTTTTTTATGATTTCTGAAGAGAAATGATCTAAAGTGTATGTGAAAACAAAACGTGTGTAACTACATGAAAGTTCAATCTTGTGCACCAATTTTCTAGTAAATTTCACAAAATTGCTCAGATTTTTGTCCAAATTGCATGAAAAAAGCTTTGGATGTTAGGTTCGTGGGTTGAAGCACTCATTTCAAATGAAAACCATACAAAAATCTGTTTTGAATTAGTTGTTTCTATGACGACGGGAAGTATCGAAGTGTTCAAGTATTTCAATTCACACTTTTCAACCTGCATTTCCTAGCTTCAAAAAATGTTTTTTCTTCCAAATCCAGGTGAAAACAATTTTATTTTCGCAGGCCCTAAAAGCTCATGCCCAAATCAGTTCCTTTTAATAAAAGTTCGTCAGAGGGTTTTCCGACACTCAGTACACCAACCGGAAGCTTTTGTCGTTCCTTAATTTCAAAATATGATGGAAAAATTTTAAAAACGCGGAGCATCAACATTTTTCAAAAAATGTCACTCTTTTCTTGAGGCTTTTCTGATCCTTTTTATTGATAAACTTATCACTTCAAATATGGATTGGTTTAATCAAAAATATTAAAACGAATCTTCTTTGAAAAAGGTGCAATAGTTGCGAACTAAAAGAAAACCACCTGCTCTGAGGGTCTTACTCTTTTCAGGGGACGAACGTCAACATTACCCACTTTTTCACTATGACCTTTCATTCCTCTTCAGTACATTATTCAACTACTTTGTCAACCATTATTACAAAATGGTTTCTTCCTATCGTTTTCATTACATCACTTCAGATGACACCATTACATTTTTGACCTCACACTTTACTTGATGTCACTCTTATAAAATCACACTCCACATGAGAACAGAAACAAAAGAGGTGCTTGGTGACAGAAACTAAAAAGAGTGATTGCCGACGAAACACAATGTGAAAAGCACAATAGCGCAACTATAGGGGGTGCTGGGAGTTTTTATGTCAACTTCTCAACAAATACCCCCCATGAAAATTATTAAATTCTACTTTATTTAAAATTTGATTTCTACCATTAAAAAGTCTAAAGATTCCAAAATCAGCTCAATTAGTGAAACTATAGGCATTAAAGCGAAGAAGTCGACATTTGAGCAACATTTGTAAACAGTAAAATTATCAGAAACATGTAAATGCAACATGAAACAGTTGATATAAAATTAAATATTAGTGAATATTTGTGAAGAATGATGCAGCTAATAGACGTTCCCTTCAAGTTACTTAATTAAGGGAAAATGCACAAAAACATGTGTGGTGTTCCAAAATGTTGAGTACAAAAATACACTGGGAAATGATTAATTGAAGATGATATTGATGTGTTCTGTAGTATCTACATGGTAGTGAGGTATGTAGTCTTTGGTTAATTGTATCTTGCAGGTTAATTAATATTCCATGATGTAATAGATCTAAAACTACACACACTATTCACAGTAAAACAGGACAAGACAATAACCAAGAAAATAAAGCTGTGATTCCTAAAATCAAATGTTAGTCATATTTTCATATTTCTTTTTATGCATGAAGCGTAAATGAAAAAATCTAAGCTGTGTGATTGAAAAGGGTACATCGGGAAAAAAAATTAACCAAACTGTGCCATACTGCATCTTTGTTGTTTTGACGTAACAATGATGTCCATGACGTCATAATCAAGTTACACTGCGATTGGTTCTCAAAATCAGGTTTATTTGCATGACGAAAATTACTGCAAAAAACATTTTTCTTGTAACTCTCAGGAGAATTGAGGACAACATTGTGTCAGAATTACAAAGATACAGTCAGGCAGAGTTCGGTTTCCGAAAATGTCGAAAGGAAGTGAAGTGATTTACCGGTGCGGTGAGAGGTGCGTGTCGTCTCCTAGACTGACCGGGGAGCGATGGTACGGGTGGCCGCCCTCACCGCCGCCACCGTAGCTTCCCGGGGTGTAGGACGGGGCGGAGTGGTACGGTGAGGCGTGCACGGGGACGTGGTGGCCCGAGGTGTGTGAAGGCACGTACGGAACGTAGCCTCCTGCACCCGCGCCCGCCCCGGCTCCTGCCCCGTGAAGGGGACGGCGGCCTCCCGGGCTCCCTGCGCTACCAGGCCTTACGTGACCACCGTGGCCACCCAGGGGGACGTACGGCCTTACGTGAGGGGTCAAATCTGGCTCGGCGAGGTCCAAAAATTCCTATGTGTAATTGTTCAATGGGAACAGGAAAAAATAGAGAACAGAGAACAACACTGAGAATTGTGATCGTAACAAAAACATCGACAAATTTGTGAAACGTCAGGTATGAAAGATTCGACAAATAGGAGACATTGCACTGATGTAGTGAGTAACTGTTTCCACAAAATGGTGGAGAATACAAAAAGTTCCTCAATGATGCACCATGGGTACAAAACAGAATTCAAATACTATCGTAACAAAAAATACCAATGATTTCAAAGAGTTTTCAAAGAGAAGTTTCGTCCGAAATGGGTGGGTTTCTCAAATGTTCAGAATCGGTTCAAATTAATTCAATGGGCCGGTACTCAGTGCAAGAGCCCCCTTCGTTGCTGAATCTTTGACCTTCAGCTTGATAGCACATAAAGCAGCCACATTCAGCCCCTGAGTCCACCTCAGCCGTGACATGTGCAAAAACATGTGCTTGCTACATGTGTTTATGCGTGAAACATCCCTGAAAGGAAACTGACATGTGCAGTCTGATGATAACATAGATCTATTATAAATGCAACGTGTGAAGTTATGATCCTAAAATGAATGAAGAAATCATCTTAATTCCTTAGCTGCTGGTGAGAAAAAAGTGAAATGCTTACACAGTGCGTAAAATATCACAAGTGTATTCGCATTTGGAGTGAGGAATGTTTTCTAAAGGAAATTCAACCAAACAAAACTAAACTAAAACGAGTGTATGAAATCATGTTCCCAAATTGAAAATCAAATCAGTGGCCTTGGTAACATCCGTGTAGCAAATTGACTAGCGGTGATAAAGAATTTAGTGCTTGTTTTTTATGTTTTTTTGGTAGCCATTTGTAGCACTTTAGGAACATGATTTCTGGTGTGGTGTACACACAGTGAGGTGCTATGTCCTGGTAGAGAATTCTGCGGACAGTGTAAATGGGTTTCTACAATGAGTATCAATGTTTTGCTGCTTACAGTGGTGCATACTTCCGGACGAGCACTGGACTGTCGTCGGGTAGAGGGGAGACAGCTCTCAGGATCCGTGGGGGTGCCAACCTCATCAGGTGATGGATAGGGAGCCCTCCAGGTCTGTATCCTGCTAAATCTAATCCATCCTATAGAAATTTAATCCAGATTAATCTTCTACTTCACAACGATATTTAATCCATTTATAAATTTATATGGAAAATCACAGTTCACGAAATTCTGTTGTTGTTCTTGTCTAAGCATAATTTCAAAACAAAATATGTTGATTGATATCAATTGGAACAGTTATAAGAAATCATAAGCTAAGAAATTCATCTTTATTCATACAACTCAGCTGAAATCATTTCGTCCCTCTTTATATCCCACCCTGACTTTCATCCCGAGTAAAATGGAATGGTTTAAAATGGAAGCAAAAATGGCGAAAATGTGAAGGGTGTTGTTCAGTTCAAACATTGAACTTTAGCTTCTTGCTTAACAAACTTGGTTTTCAATATTTTCATGTGTGCTTGACATTCTCAATTGAGTATTTCTTAAAATAACACAAATGTAATATTTCTGGTATTTTTGTACAAAACTGACATTGATGAGTTTTAAAAATGTTTCAGCAAAAAATAAAGGTGCCTCCAGTGGGAATTGAACTCACAATAATGACCATCATTGGTTTAGAAGTCTAATGCCTTACCAACTCTGCCAATATGCTATGCCCTCAGACGGCCAGAATCTTATAAACTCATACTCTATTAAAACTAGAAAAGATCCAAGTCCAAAAAGTAAACTAGTACATCAAACAAGTAAACTTGTGCATAAAACAGAGTTCAATTTAAAGATTTCCTATTCATCACACGTCTAGTTGGCACAATTTGATAGGCATCAGACTTCTAAACTATTGAAGGTCAATGGTGTGAGTTCAGTTCCAACTTGAGGCAACTTTAGTCTTTTAACGAAACTCTTTAATACACATCGATGTCAATTTTGTACAAAAATGCCAGAAATGTCAGATGTGTTATTTATGAAAAGCTTGTATAGCACCAAATAGTTTACACTTCTCGACAAACTATTTGAAAATTTCTCCAATGAATGAGTGTTGAACCCCAAAAGAGAACTTGAATTTGGTGTTGTCAATTTAGATCGGGAATTTTGTGTAATGTTTGTATGGTGGAGAAAACAACTTTTGTAGATATTCATCTGGAGTAATACCTAATAAATTTAATACAAGCAAGAGGTGCCATTCATGAACACATGAATCGCACATATCTACATAAGTGTCTTGTAATGTTCCAAATAGTTGATACTTTTCAACAAACTATTTGGAATTTTCTCCAATGACAAGCTACGCTGAGGCAACTTGAATTAGTGCTGTGACTTTAGGTCATGACATGAAATTACCAGTTTAGGAGGGAAAAGTTCATCGATGTAATGTTGGTAGTAATGGGGAGGAGACCTTTCATAGGCACTGATCTGGAGTAGCAAAGATACAGTACCAATAGTATCGCGCCCTAGAATTTGGTATAAGAGGGAGGGGCAAGAACTGTGAGATCTGTACGGTCTCCTGGACGTCCATTTTTACTTTACATGGTGTTATTGGAGTAGTAATGGCCATAGTCTAATTACCCCCCCCCCACCTGGGACCCTACTGATTGACCCGAAGTACGAATATGGTAGCGAATTATACTACTCTACATTTCTGAATGTATGTTGCAGGTAACGTTGTCTACATAGACATTTTAAGAAATCCGCATCATATTCAGAACAATGGAATGTTCATGCATATCTGATGCATTGCATTCTAAAAATTCGGGTAACATGTTTTGTTAATTTTGTCCAGTAAATATTTTCTATTGTCACAATAAATGCGTTCACCAAAGCCACACGTTTTTAATTGCAAATGACATGATCGGCCAATTCGTGCTGATTCCAAAAAGAAAATTTCACCGAATTTCTTGGATCACAATGGTAGGCATAGTTAAAGCAAATCTTGATCTGCTCCAATGTGATGCGAATTCCTTAATTGAAACAAAGCAATGAATCGTAACTAGAGTAAATCTACTACTGTATCTACTTCTAATTAATTGTCAAAATACAAATGTTCTGTATTAAAATCAAATCTATCAAAATGGTAAAATGATACATTGATATTTTGCAATTCGTCGTGTTCTAAACAGAAAAACTGAACAAGATTCTGTCGGATCGAGTTTCACGTAGAAATGCATTTTTGGGTTCAAAACCTTGAGGTAGCCAGAGGCTCCCAACTAATGCTTGTTAGATCCATTCTCAATGTAGCTTTGTCAAAAAATAGACACATTAAAAATATTTTCCCGGCTATTGAGTACAGAATTTTTCAAAATTCATCATAATTTTTGCAGCCAATTTACACATCAGTGAACCAAATTTGAGTATATCTTCGTGAATCGAAATGAAGAGGAAAGCCATTGATATGATTTGATTTTTGAAATGAAGACCTAACTTAGTGAAGAATGAATGAAATGACTTACGGGAAGACGGTGATAGGATAGCGTGTGATGATGTCCCGCCCCCGCTCTGCCCACTCCTGCT
>JBCAUG010016445.1:0-10894 GCA_038406175.1 Haplosyllis leylae
CTGTGTGACAGGTTTGCTTTGGGCGTAATGGCTCGATGCGATCAAAGAAATATTACAAGGTTTCAACGTATGAAAGATCAGTGTGATAGTTGTTAGATGTAAAGACCAAAGCAATAAAAAGGTAATGTTTGAAATTAAAAAAAAGAGATTCAGCAACAAAAACCGAAGATTGAAAATTCAGAGCTTTTATTTATGAGTCATCAGTAAGTCCTGAATATTTTCCATTGTTCCAATCTTAAAAGCTGATAAATTACCTTTCGTTTTGTGCACCTACATCAGAAACAAAATCTCACGGACAGTGTTTCGACTGCGTAGAAATTTAAGGAAAGCTTTTATTTTACTTAAGTTACCGTCGTACACAGGGTGTAACAAAGGGAAACCATAAGTGTACATTTCATTACAAGCTTTCGGCAATGATTTTGCATGGACACTTGGAAGACTGTAGATTTTTGTAAGATAATGTGATACATACAGCTGTGTGCAGTTTACTTTTCACACTGTTCTGTGGACGACTTCTAGTGATGGATATGACCTGGATTCTTTTATCTTAAGACTTTATTTGGGCCTGAAGATTCTTTCAGACAGCCGAACATTTGACTTGGACAAATTAAAAAAATGGAGAACTTTCTTGAAACTTGAAGGCATAGTGCTTGAAGAAGTAGGCGAAAAAAGGTCAAGTTAAATAAAAACAGATGTAATAAACCTGACTTGACCAAGATGGTGACATGAGCTTGATGACTTGTCATCTCAAGTCTCAAAATTAAATCTGATCCTGCTCTACTTCCCTCAGATTTTGCGGAAAAGACGAAAGACCCTACATCTTCCTAGTCAACAATGACATTTTTAGACAAATCCCCCACCCCAAGAATTATAGTTTTTAGCATTTCTGGATGTTCTAGATAATTTTTTACATTTCTTTTTAGAATTTCATTGCCAATATGTTAGGGAAAGGTGAGGGTAGTCCACAATTATATCCCCCACACCTCAGTAAAAGCTCGTTGGTATCTATATGAAAGACTGTTGTGTCATGGCTTCGATTTACATTGTATATTTTAATTCAAATAGTTTGAAACACTTTGAATTAGACATTACTTCGATTTAACCCTTCGAATTAAACCATACTTCAAATTAAATCCCTTTAAAAATTCTATTTACAGTTACTTCGATTTAGAATAGACTTGAAATGCTTTGAATTAAGTGGAACTTCGAACTAACCCTGTTCAAATTAACAGTATATTTGAACCTTGAAAATTGGCAAAAATTTAGAAAAAAGTTGAATTAAGTGAAACTTAGATTTAACCGTGTTCGAATTAACTGGGATCGATCTGTATTTATGAGAAAGACAAAGGTAAGCCAGTGGTGTCCACACATACATATTCAGTTTGTCAATATTAGTATTATTTGTACAAAAATGTGTTTCCCACAGTGTTTTAAAACAATTTAAGTACTCAGAAAAAACCTGATCCTTGTACATTTCTGGATTTGAAAAATGTTATGTGATTATGTATTTTTGCTGATTAGCCATTTAAGAAGTATCTGAATTTACAAGTTATAGGTTCATACATTGCACTTATGGTGCGGCTGTAGGGGAGGTTTTACTTTTGGAGACCACATTGAAAATATTTTTGGAAATATACCTCGTATTTTTTGGAAAAACCTGGAGTAAACCTGAAAACAATCATGGAATTTTGTCAGTCCGGAAAAGTGGGGACTCTTGCGTTGTCATTTCGTTACAGTCTACAGAATACGCCTCTCATTGCCATTTTAATTAATTCATGGGAATGACAATTGAAGAATGACAAACAATGACAGATCATCCGTAAGATGATACGTATCGGCTCCTCCAAATATGCAGCGCAAAGAGTGTCGCATACAGAAGAGATCCTGTCGACCTGCTACATGAATTCTTGTTTAAATTAAGAAAATGTACATGGATATCCCAAACTATTTTAACTTTTTGACATTCCCTTTAGAGTTTTTCTTCCTTTTAGATATTCTCCATTTGTAACGAGACAGAGTAAAAATTTCGTGGTGTCTTTAGACAGGAATTGTAGCAACCAAGAAAACAACTCAATGGCCAGATGTTCACCCTGAAGGAACTTCAGAAAATTCGGACTAAAACTACAATATCAGTAATTTCTGACCTATTGAAGTCAATGGACAGAATTTTTCTTGGATTTTCCCCTTGAAAAATCTGCAAATATCTCAGACATCTGAGCATCCACTTTGAAAATCATTACATGGTTTGAAAGGATAGTGTAGTGGGTATAATAAGTCCGCAGTAAATGGTCCGCGGTAAATGTAAACGACATTGTAAACGACGTACACGACGTGTCGTGTCCGCGTAAACGACGGCGCCATCTTGAATAAATGTGTGTGCAGAACTGATTTCATTTCTTTTGTTATATTATAGTGGGGGCGATTGCTTTTATGTTGAACCTTGACAATCTTCACAGACCACCCACTCTTGCCTTCCAAATACCAGAATCTAGCGCTCCTATTCTGCGAATTTGGATTTCACAACATTTAGTTCAATGCATAATACGTATTTTACTTGCTACCACCAAAGAAAATGAATAAATTATTGCGAGACCGAATTTGCAGCTCGAATCTAGTTTTTCCTAAATGTTTTCACTGAATTCAGCAAATTCAGTGACAAATATTTTTTTAAAAGAGAATTGCTGTTCTCAAACCTGCTATCTCTTGTGTAAGAGACTAGCACTCTACCTCAGCACCACAAGGACACTGGTAACAGAGAAGATCTTTAATTGGCACTAATTCCATGCTTCAGTGATTTGTCTGATTCACTGAAAGTTCCGTTCTTTTTGGGAAAAACTCCAATAAATGATGGTTTCGTTTTTCGTAAATTGCCAGATCTGTTAGCATTTTCATGGCACAAAATTTTTAGTATCTACTATATTTATGTAGTACACTTTCTTCAAATATTTCAACATACATTACAAAAATATATATATTTCTGTACAAAATATTTCTGGTCATTACAGATACATTCTTTTCTGTAAGTGGGTTCTAGCTGTAACATTTTAAAATTTAAGATGTGCAATTTACTTTTCTGAGAACCTACTACTAACATTTCAAAACAATTTTTATTGTGTAAAATACTTTTGAATTCTTTACTTGAAATTTTAAACTCTTTTCACCCAAGACACACAATTTTGCAGTTCATGCATTTTTATTTTCCTCCACATATTTATTTGCAGTACATTTACAAAAACATACCAATCAATGGCTCTGTGTAAAGCATTAGACTTGCAAATATGTAAGTAGACCTTTCTGATATTATAAATGTGTGCAGATATGATAATGAAACTGCTGATAGTTGATAGAGATATTTTGGACAAGTCAATTGAAAAAAAAAATTATGCCAAACAAAGCAAAGCTGGAAACATTTTGGACTAAAATAATAAAAACAAGTTAAACAGGAAAAAATGCGTCAAGCAAAGTGACGTAAATTTAAAAAAAAAAAAAAATTCAGTTGCAAAGGGACCAAAAAGGTAGTCCTTAACTGGAAGCAATTGCTATGGTTCATTGCCTCTCCCCCACTCCCCACACGTCCCGCTGTTGATGAAAATGTCAACAGATCTAATACAGCTGATCGATCAGCCCAATCTGACAATTTACGAACGACTGATTTGTTAAGCATAGATCGCAAAGGGTTGTGATACTTCATCGCCAAAAGCAGTCTGCCTTTTCTCTGTAACAGCTGGAATAAGAAAGACTTCTTTTTTTTCAAACCACAGCGATCTGTAGAGTATATTTTTTTTAGTAAAGACAAAAATGATAATATTTAGAATTTAAATTCAGGATTAGGTCCTCTCATTCGTGATGACTAGCGATAAAAACTGTAGAAAGTGGATGAGGCAAGGACGCACACTGCTTTGCACAGGACCGGTTTATTCTGGATACGCTTCAGACTTCCATTCTTGTTATGTCGTCACACGCAATCTGTAAATAATTTATAAAACTTGTCAAATAAATAAGGAAGTGTCATTAGAAAAACAACTGGTTAAACTGCCGACTGCTGTCAGAGAATAAAGAAGGAGGAAAATCGTCTGCATTTCTGGTTCTTCTGTACCTACTTCTAGAGAGTGTAACAGCGAGCGGGTAACTTTTTGACCCATGTCGTAACCCGCTTTGCAGAAATGTACTCGATGAGTGGTACCCTAGCACCGACACCAAGCAATCATAGTCCCAAACAGACAGTAGGGGCCAAATTGGGTACCTGTCACACATGAGTGAACTACCTACCCAGTCAGCACGTACTGCCAGGGTGCACCACACTCTGTGATATTGATACTTAAGTACTCGTTGAACCATTTAGTAGTTAGATTTTATACCACTCATCATGTAACCGCATCTAGAAGTACTACCACAATAAATAGCTGCATCACAGATACTTACAATGTTTGTTGGGTTATCATTAAGTATGTAACCAACGATCACTAGCCACTTTGGTATGTCAACAGTAACCGGTAATCAACACTGAGTATGTATCAACCCTCCCTTCCAAATCTCCAGGTTTTCACAGGAATCACTCACAATGTTAGATACAGAAAGTATACTTACCCCACTCCTCTAAAGGCATGACTTTCACTCACAACTAGAAGTCTTGTGGAAATGGGAGCAACTCCAATTTTTGGCAGGGTTACCCAC
The DNA here is from genome assembly GCA_038406175.1 of Haplosyllis leylae. Taxonomy (NCBI): domain Eukaryota; kingdom Metazoa; phylum Annelida; class Polychaeta; order Phyllodocida; family Syllidae; genus Haplosyllis; species Haplosyllis leylae. Next base: position 4,675 of record JBCAUG010016445.1, read on the forward strand.
TTGTTATGGGGGTGCACCAATAGTGGGTAATACACTGCATCAACAGCGAGTAATGAAAGAGAGTACCTGTCCACTGTCTCAGTTTTACCATTTCAGCAGCATCATCTGCATCTAAAAATGGAATAAACACTGTCTAAAAGTCTGAAAGTTTCAAGCGGGTAATCAAGCAGGTAACGGTTTGTACCTCCTTCCTTTTAGACAAAACTGCAATGTTCCTGTTCCTTGCAAATATTCTCTCTATTTTTCTTTAATACTGCAACCTTTCACTGTATCTTTGCAGAATGACGTTATGCTGTTTATAAACTTTAAAATTGGACTTGTATCAAGTAGTTTTGAGTGTTTCTTTGATAGGATGTTATTTTAACAGTTTCCAACACAAACTGCAAGTTTGTGATAACCTGACAGACTTTAACCTAAAATCAATAATTATGCTAATTGTGGTTTCACACTGTGAATTGTGTCATCCAATTAGATGACTTTTGTGGCAAATAACTAGGGTATGCAAGGTCATTACTTACAGCAATCAAGTTAAAGCCTTGACCTGTAACCATTGACCATATTTCGACACAGATAACCTAGATTTCTTGTGTTTGAAACTTCTGACTATCCAGTTTGTAGATTTTATGCTAATTGAGTCATTGTTAAAAGAATAGGTTGTATGTTCAACCCTTAACTGTTCAGACAAATTTGGTTTTAACTCCCACAATACATCCATTTATTTTCCCCAAAACTTTCCATTAGCTCAGATTGGTCACTCAGGCACTCCTGAGTTCCTCCAGGACTGGGGATTTCAGTTGCTTTTGGGTTCTCAAACCATTCAGACATTCTATCCAATTTGTGTCAAATTGTACAAACTAGTTCCAGTCAACTTTAACTTTCTGCAATGCCTTTATGTGGCTTCCACTGGCATTGCAGGTGAAGCATTTGCATTCTATTTATATTTCTGGCAACTTTTAAGAGGTTCTTTTGTGTGTTCACAGGGATGTCCCACTATGAACAAAGCCACCACCATTGCAGTAACTGTTCATGGCAGTTTAACATAGGCTTTTTGTACATGTCCCCACCAACAAAAATGGTTATCATTGCAGTAGCTATTCATGAGTTTTGCCTTCTGTCAGTTTTGAGTAACCCTATGATGTGTACCACCCTCCCACAAAAACCTTTAAAACAACCAGGGAACTGAATAGGTTGCTTTATCAGCAGCCAAAAATATGTTCCACGGATGTCAGGACATTTGACTGTCATGTGAAATGTTGAGTTTAAAAGTGTAGCGATATATCGTGCAACAATATCCTACTGATTTTTGACATTATTATGAAGTGTCTTTTATTCAGATCACTTTGTTCTACATACTGTGTTTAATTTCATTACAGATCTAGTTTCGAATTGTCTATCCGTTGAAACAATCAGACAAAATTTGTATTTTAAGACAACCACAATCAATTGTCTTGTATTTGGGTGTCTTTTATTTAGATCACTTTGTTCTATGAAGTTAAAACTGTTAAATCAGCAATCGTAAATGATGAAATTTATCAGAAAAGTAAATCAATGAATCACTGGGATTTTACAGGAAAAACAAGAAAGTCTTCCTGCGTGAACGCAGGAGGCATACCACCTGCCACGTAGCTAGTGTTTGCTGTGTTGTCCTATCTGGGGGGGGGCTGAGGAGGCTGAGTACCCCCCCCCCAGCCATGGGACTGAGAACCCCCTGGCCATGGGACTGAGTACCCCGCCCCCCCAGCCATGGGACTGAGTACCCCCTCCTACCTCAGTTGTGGGCCTGAGTACCTCCCCTGGCCATGGGACTGAGTACCCCCCCCCCAGCTGTGGGCCTGAGTACCCCCCCTGGACAGATCCCTGGCTATGTGTATGAGCTGAGTACCCCCCTGTTAACAGACAGACTCCTGTGAAAACATAACCTCCCGCCGTACTACGTACGCGGGTGGTAATAAATAGTGGCCCCATCTACAATTTGCATGCTGTTTACAATGTGTACGTTGTGCAGAGAGAGAGCAATTGAAATTGGTAGGTTGCTTTGTTGGGTTGCGGCTACATTTTTGCTTTTAAGTACAGTAACGGAAAATTGTGTGTGAAACATACTTATTTATTAGTCTCGTTGAGAGATTACTGGAAGCACCCTGTACTGACCGTATACCAAAAGTGAGTGCCAAAAGTGCAAGGTTACCCCCAACCTGGCAAAGTGCCAAAGTGCCGGGTTGCCCCCCTCTCCCCCCAAAAAAAGGTACTTTGTACATCTTAGTGAAGCATGTTTAATTTTTCTTTCAAATTTTCTTCTTTCAACATACTGTCACACCACAATATGTTGGTTTCTTTTGTTCCCCTTGAATAATATTCAATTGCAATAGACTTTCCTAATCCAAAAAAATTGTGTGGTTACCAGGATACATTCCCTGTGTAGAAAGTACATTTCCATTACTACCTCTGTTAGGTGTGTACTGCCATTGACTAAATAGATACCCACCCAGAGGTATACACATTTCCTTTTTACTACTTCGTCTGGAAATGTATCTGTTTCCAGACTTAAGTTATCCAAGATAAATAAGATGTTTTATATTTTGTCATTCATTGAATTCAGTGAAGGCCATTTTGGAAAAACCCAAATGGCATTCGAATGGAACCAGAAAAACTAACAGTGTACTTATAGTAAAATAAGAAAGTCCTCCTGTGGGAAACCGCACGAGGTATAACACTCACAGTATAACCTGTTCGGGGGGGGGGGGTATCCCAGTCCTGGCTGAGGGGTAGCCCTTCCCTGGAGTACCCCCTCAGGAAGGACCTGGGACCAGAGATCTTGGAAAGAACCTGGGACTGGGGTACCCATCCCCCCCCCGATGGTAAACAAACTGAAAACATTACCTTCCCCGTGCTTCAGATGTGGGTGGTAAATATTATGTATGAGTTAAATATCAAGCTGAAATATTTTATTGGCATGAAATTATGTGAGACTGAATGTGTAGCATTAATTCTATGCTAATAAAACATATCTTGAGAGATGTTTAACTAGCTTAAAATTTTTTTGGGAATTTTAATGAAACATAGGAAAATTTGATAATTTAACTTGTGTGGTTTCCATGCCTCTCTTATTGTTCGGGAACTTTATTGTTCATGTCACTTGGGCAGTTTATAACTAGTGATTGTTAAATAGTGGTATTGATAGAAGAATTTAGTTATTGTTGTTTGGGTAATTTTTAGCAAGTGGTGAGTGGCAAATTCAGTCATTCTGTTTTATTGGGTACTTGTGAGTGGATGTGTGAATGAAAGAATACTAATAGCATTTTGGGTTATTCTTTTATGAATTTCTTTGGTTTCAATCAAGGATGTGTTCTTATTAGGAGAGGAGGATTGTAGCCAATTGTTCATTACACAGTCTTCACCAAAGAAGAGGAAAATTAGTGCAAATTCATCTATTTTTGGTGATGGAAGTGATTTTAGAGCTCTGTTGGTGTCTTTGGTTGGTACAAAAGATCCAAATGATGTGCAATACAGTGACATTTTCGATGATGATTTTGTTGATATTCCATCATCTCAGAATTTCCAAAATCAGCCAAATGAGAGTTTGAGGTATGTGTAATGATATGGTATTTTTGTTGTATTGTGATGGGAAAGTTTTAAAGGTGTGTAATGGGATGATTTATGTGATATGCAAATGCACCTGTTTAGAGCAGGAAGTCTAATGCTTTGAAGAGAGGTTTTTCTCAACTTATTGGGTAAGAATACATATTTGTATTATTTTTACAATGGAATTTATCAATAGGTGAAGTTGTGAATGTGATGTGGCTAGGATGTTAAGTGGTTTGATTATTGTTTGTAGATTTAATTCAAGAAGGGGTATGAAAAGGAAAGTTGGTCTGTCTTCAACTGTGAGTAGAAGAAAATTTAACTTTTTATCTGAAACTAGGATTACTGAATTGAAACAGATTCAAATGAAGAGAAAAAGTGAAAGTAAACTGAATTGGGCTGTTACAGCTTATAATGATTGGCATACTGCCAGATTAGAAAGTTTTAATTATGATGTAGGAATTTACTATGCTGATTTAAATAACTTGAAAGAGTTGATAAAGGAAAATCTACAAAATGAATTGTGTAGGTTCATACAAAAGGGAGAATTTAAAAGAGGTGAGGGGCTCTCACCTGGAAAAACCCCATATCAAAGGACAGTTGGTGGATTAACAAGATAAAATGGAAATTAGTTGAGGGAGGTGATTTTTATGACCTTCATACAGCCTTAGATAATATAATGAAGGAAAGAACTAAGGCTAATATTGGTGTTGTTATGCACCAAGCAGAATTGTATCTTATGACATGGTACAGAAACTTTGGGACAAGGGCATTCATAGTGAGCAGAACCCAGACCAGTTGTGTGATACAGTATTGTTTTTACTGGGTATCAGTATGTACTTGCATGCAGTTGAGGATCACTACAATCTTAGGAGAGATATGCCAGATCAGAAAAGTCAGATTTTACTTAAATACTATGACAAGGGAGTTGAGTGTCTTGTTTACCATGAAGATTCAACCACTAAAACACATGATGGGGGATTGCCTGACATGACAGCTGAACAAAAAATAGTTTGGGTTTACCCCAGATCTGATAAAAGTAGGTGTCCAGTTAGGCTCACTAAGAAGTATTTATCACTATGCCCTTAGTACTACAAAAAACCAAATTTTTATTTGAGGTCTCCTGAAAAGCCTAGTCCCAAACAGTAGTATGCAAGACAAGTAGTAGGATTGCAAACTCTCTCAAAAGTGATAGGAACAATCATAGAAAATGCGGGCTTTAAGGGGTTCTTTACTAACCATTCAGCCAGAAGGAATGGTGGTACAAGATTATTTAGAGCAGGTGTGCAAAGGAAACTCATGAAAGAGTGTACAGGACATAGGTCTGATGCTGTAGATAAATATCAAATCACAATTGATGAGCAACATGAGAAACTGTCAGAAATTATAAGGAAAGAACTCATTAGTAAGGTGCATGAAGTGATTGACTTAGATAAAATTTCCAGGCCCCACCCAATGTGAGGTATAAAGTTGTGAAAACAATGTTAAAGTTAACTCAGATTCAAGCAATATTACTGTTAAGTCAGATGATGTGTCTCAAATTGTAGAAGGTCTAATATGAGCTTCGAAAGGAAAGGGAAAAAGTACCATCAAAATTCAGATAGAAATCATTAATGAATGAAGCCATTATCATTTACTGAAGGACAAGTAACACTATCAATTATTAATCACTAGTAAAGTAATTCGAAATTGGTATGATGTGTGGATTGATTGTTATTAATTTTGTTACATAAATAAAATCAGTTCTTTGTTTGAATTATTGTTTATTGTGGGTGTATATTCTCTTTTAGTATTGGAAAGGTTCAATTCCAAAAACAGGGTCAAAAGTACTAAAATGAGCATTCTCGTTTATTTTTCCTTGAATATCTCATCAGAATTGAGTTCCTGAGGGTTGAAATATATAGGTAACATGTGCCACATCAGCATTGAATTCCTTTAAGGTTTTGAGTTTCAGAAAAAAATGTCACTCAGTGACATGTGTCACTTGCTTGAATAGTTGTCAGTAAAACAATAGAAGCGTGCAAGAGAAATTATCAACCAATGATATGCATCTTCCATGAATAGAAAACGCGCCAAGAATTTTTTAAATCAAGAGAACAATGAGCGGAGCTACCAAGGTGCCTGGCAAAATCATGACTTCATAAACATTAATAGAATATCAATAGGATATTCATAGGATATCAATAGCAAAGGGACGAGGGGCGTAAAATAAGACGCGTTTGCTCACATAACGTCCTTACCGCTTCGGCAGCACCCCCTGTTGTCTCTGCTGTTGTAAGATTTTATTCCTGCTGTACTTTTTTGACAAATATCAAGCACCTACGTTACAGTCTTGAAAATATCTAATTTAGACTGGTAGCGAAGCCACTCAGTGAGGGGAGGGTTGGGCTGATAACTTTCAATCCAAAGTTGTTTCATGTCTAATGTCAATTTTACGGCCTGTTCACACTGCCCGATTGTGTCTCCGATCCGATTTTCTGTCCGATTCCGATAATATGCAGAATGTGGCACATTGCTCCGATTCCGATTCCGACGCCTATAATATGCAGAAATGTTTGTTTACGTGTCCTAAATAAAGCTCCACTTTAAACATGCGGCTTTGTTATTGTATTTCACTTAAGACGTAACGTCGTTAATAGAT
>JBCAUG010016456.1:0-25135 GCA_038406175.1 Haplosyllis leylae
AACAAGATGGCTGCCCCTGACCTATTTCTGGAATTGGCTGAGGCACCTACTTGAAAAACCCAGACTAATGGGACTAGTGAAAGACTGCAAATTTATGTGCGAGCACCCTTCTAAAAAAAAACTCATCCTGAATACTGATCCTGAAGCTGAGATTAATCGAAAACACGCTGATGGACAGTCGCAATATTCTCGACTGTTAATCAGTTTGATGACGACGCTGAGGTCTATTTACTCGGAACTCTTCATTTAATTGTGGCACACTTAGTATTATGTCACTACGAAACGTAATACTAAATAGGTATATTAAGTTGTCATTTCCAAACTTTGGTTTCAGGAAGAAGAGTTAAAGAAACAGCTGAAACCTTTAACACCAGAAGAACGTGCAGTGGAGAAACAGCGTATTCAACGAGAGCAGGAAGAAGCTGATCTGGCACTTGCCATGGAGGCCTTCGGTTAGTTGTTTAGATCGATAGAGAGAATTGAATGCTTAAGAAAATGAACGACTGGAAATGAAGAAAAGTTCACAATTTAAAATCTGTACTCTTGCTTTTTGTTCCTGCAGGTTCAGTCCCTTCAAATAACGAGTTGTCTGGTAAATCAATTGACAAAATGAATCCATCTTCCAGAGACGATTTTGACGCCTTTGAAGTGTTATTAAAAGAAAAAATTACTCAGTATGAGGTAGAGCGCTTATGGAAGTATAATTAGTATTTTGCTCCAGAAAGTAACTTCTTTTTTTTGTCATTCTGACAAATTGGTAGCCATGGTACTTTTCATTTCAGAAATCACCACACTATGTATATTTTCTAGACAACTTAATTAGAGATTTATCTTTAGGCTGTAAGTATCAGGTTTCTGTCCTTGTCCCTATTGTAAAAAAACAACTTATTGAACAGTTGTTGTGTTGACATACGATAGTACCTGGTCAGATGAAAACACGAGTAATACATGCTTACTAAGTATCAAATCTTTCAATAAGACACGTTTTCTTTGTGCGTGGGTTTTAATGTAGGACTTCTGCAAATGATTTATGCATATTGAAGAGGTATGTGTAATTTTTTTCCATATTTCAGTGGAACCAGAAGATTTAAAGAAATTAGGAAGTGCATTGAACGCCTTGTCAAATGAAAAGTCAAAACAACAGAAGGTAGGTGAAACTTGCAGGAAGCAATAATGGTCTATCAAATAACAAGTAGTCTAGATGTGATAGACTGAACACAGGCGTAAATCTACCAATGCTACATGTTTCGCTTTTCACACTTTCAGGTTGGCAAAGGTAAGAAGAAGAGTAATAAAGCAAAAATCATGGCAGTTCGTGATGACGATTATGCAAAAGACTTCGGCGACGATTTAGGAGGCGAATATGATGATTTTATATGACGGCGCACACATATTAAACATTTTCGTTTCGTCATGATACTTGAACTTATCCAATTCTACCCTCGAAAACTGTGATTCAATAAGGTTCTTGGCATAGGAACTCGGTTGGATTGTGAGGACGTATTTTTATCTTGTTAAAAAGAACTGCTGAGACATAATGGATCGTAAAAAGAGCAGAAAAGAATCCTGTAATATTTTGATGAATTTGTAAATCATAAGATTTTCGTCTACAAATTTCCTGTTCTGTGTTTCATTTATCAGATTTAGCTAATTTAAAGTTACCTGTTTTATTTATTTATAACTTTTTTTTGAAAGGTTTGATGTCTCTAGCTAGGCTTTCAATGTCTAGCCAATTGCTGGACGACATCTATGTGTTGCCATTCTACGTGTTACCAAATGTGTCTTCTTTCGTATTGCTAAAGAGAAATTTGCAGATGAAAATCGGTGGTTCAGTTGAGGTTCACAATATGGATTCATAAACTTTTACTGCCAAAGCCACAGTTTCTTAATTTACATGATCATTTTACAGGAAACCATCATATTTTATATCGTCAGAAGGCAGTGTATCAAATTTAGCATTTTTGCATATGATCAGAATAAGTGCTTAATTTTTATTAGTTACATGGGCAAAAAGGATGTAGAGTTTCACATGCTCGCGTTAATTTTTTTTATTGTACTTCCAAGACATTTCGATATAATTTTGAAAACCGTCACCAGAGCGTATTGTGTTAGGTCGTTGAATTTTAAATGCGTAATTTGCCACAAAAGAATCTAAGCACGCGTCAAATTTTTAAAATTCCATCAAATAAGTTATTTTATATTTTGAACCTTTCAATATGGTTTTGAAAATATTTCCAAATTGAAAAATAGTGGTGAACTGGGAAGTGAATATTCGAGCAAAATGCAAAACACTTCAGAAGCAATTCGACTGTGTCTCACATGTTGTTTGTCCATTAACCATATTTATCGCAATAATCTTTACTTTGTTATTAACCAGTCAAAATGTATTTAGTTGAAAACGACGAAATAAAAATTCCATAAGTTTAACTTTTGATTTTCCCTAAAATCCTTAAAATATGGAAAACTTTGGGAACAACCTGGTCATAGTCAATTTAACAAGTAAGTTACAGGCTTGTGGCGGAACTCTTGTCTTTGTGAAAAAGACAGACTTCGCCTTATCAGGCGTGCCGACCACTGCCCCCATCCCTATAATCATAGGGGGGGGGGGCGGTGGTTTCAACAGTTTGGTGAGGGGAGCAGGTCAACAGACTACGGTCTTGTGGGGGGGGGGGGGCAGGTCCAAGGTGGATTGACGAGCCCCGTCCCCTGTGAACAGAATACCCTCGCCAGTTTTGAGTTGAAAAAGAGCGCGTGTTGAATTTGGTGGACAGTGTTTGACATCTGATAAATCTGAATGAAAAAATCCTATTCCTGTATGCGAAACGGCGTGACGGGGATTACCACTGACTGGCGATCCTTGGCTCAGAAGGGCAGTTGTGTAATGTTGTGGCATTATCACGGGGCACTTCTAGTATACAATACAATGAATAAATTTTCACGAACTGCAGAAAATATGACAAACTTCGACAGTGCATTTCATAATTTTTATTCAAAATCTTTGCAAGTGTCTTTTCAGTACTCTTATTTAAATTGACGCAGTGATATTTTTGTTCACAAACGGTTCAGCCTGCTGAAGCTCTTGGAATACGGATATAGATTGATATCACCGTATGAGATTTATAAGGAACAAAAACCACTGATCGTGGATCCTGAGGGACGCAAAGTTTTCTTTCACAATACAGTTTTTTATTTCAGAAGATCAAATTGGCAATGTAACCATCAAAAGGAAAAAATGAATGGTATTATTTTCCAAATACGTAGAAAACTAGTGGAAATAGATGGTTAGCCTTTTATGTGTTAGATACAGTGAATCGTGGACAACTGAAACCCGAAATTTCCATTGTCCTATCTCAGTCGATGATTTTGTGTTGGTCTGCATTTGTTCAACTTTTGTTTCAGAACCAAGTTGTAATTTTTCTTACCGACTTAAATAAAAAAAAAATCCAGTTTGATGTCAGTATCTGTCTACTAACCAAAACGTTCTCTCGTTTTTGCTTTTTTACTGTTTGTCACACAACAAAAAAGTTAAAACATCAATAATATTGGGTTAAAACGAAAGAATCCTGAATATTTTAAAATGCATTTTAACAACAACTTTCTATTTCGCATGTGGATAGCGTCGGAACCATCGTACATCTTCATCATTACTTCCTTCATTTAGCACCACTTGTACACATAATTTACGTACATATATATAGATTTATTTTCATTTATCATGCTCAAGTGATATTGTCGGGGCCATTGCAATTGGAAAAATTACAGGATTTAAAGTCCTACCAAAGCCACGTATCATTTTATTTTTTATCTCTCATCAGTTTTTTTTCCTCAAGATTCTTTCGCACAATTCCTCGTAATAAATACAAATACATATTTACAGTATATACAGAGGTTGGAAATGGTATCTTGTGCATAAGAAGGTGCAATAAATATATTCCTTGACAATTCATACAAAATATATAAAAGTTTATGTACAAATTTTACTTTTCAACTTAAATCATCACTAGAACAGTTTACCTTTTTTAGTCCCTTGAGAAAGATCTTGGAACTCCAAACCAGTTCAGAAGGAACGGGATTGGGTGTCATGAAAGGTTCACTGAATCGTAGTGATAATAAAATTGATAGTGGACACACAGGCGTTGTCCATTCACCATTTGAGGCCTCAATTGAAATTTATGTTTCAAAATATGACTAGATCAAATATTAAAATTAATTATGAAAGTAAACAGAATTAAAACATACAAAGCAGTCTCAGTTGGAGCGATTGGGATGGGGTTCAGTTATGGACTGGGAAAAGGTCAGCACGGCAATGTGCATTTGTTTTTTGTTGTCACGAGTTTATATCCTTATATCTCGGGAAAATAGAATAAGAAATTCGTCAACAATTAATTGGAATGATTAGTGGTGGTGGAGTTGATATGCAACTGTGGTTGTAAAGTAAGGTAGCTTACTTTTACAAGTACTGAAAATCAGGGTGGAATCATTACCGTGGAATCATTAATTCCGCGCATGTGTTTGGATATTTTTTCAGTCATCGCTGTTTGTGTTCGTTTAGGAGTCTATTCGGGCTGTAGCGTTTAACTTTTGGGTAAAAATTAATTTTTTGTGTACAGATATATCTTTGAAAAGCCTGGGTCAAGTGTGGGTGTCACCATTATACTGGCATCACATTATTTTAATTATACACGACTTTCCCCTCGTTTCTAACTGTGTCCATACACAGGCTGAAATTAAGACGTTACTTGAAACGGAATGTTGATAACATACAATCAAGTATTTTTCAATCCTATCTGGTATGAAACAATGGTAATGGACTTTTGTTAACTTTTTCTCAAATAGGTCTATCAGTTATTGGGATCTATCCATCCAGATTTACAATAGCAAGTGACTTGCGAAATTGCCATAAGCTGCAAAAGTGTGCTTTTTGATTTCCTGCATTTATATATTTAACTGAAGAGACACCAGACATTTAAGGCAACTTGACAGAAAATCTGGTTTTCTGTTTGGTGTGCGAATCACATAAAACTTGTTCACCAGTGGAGTATTGTATTTTCTTTGGCCCTTGGTCACTGCCGAAAATGAAATTACTGTTTTAACATTAGGCGTCTTCAGAAATTCATACATGCATGAACTTAGCTTGAGGTTTTTGACAGATCAATGCTCTGTCCACGATATGACTAGAATCACTTTCGACAGTCTGTCAACTGTACAAAATAGGAAGGGGATCCAGACGGAAGTATTCAAAATGGTACAAGCAGTAACACAACAAACAATCCCAAAAAAACTGTCCGCCGCTCTTCGCGGTCGGGCATAATAATAATAACATAGCAATTTCTCCCGCATTTCTGTTAAAATTTTTATCATAAAATGCCTTGCAAACTACGCAACAGAAACGGGTAGCAGCCCGCTCACACAGTGCGACTGGGACTGGGGAAGGTGTTCACATAGGATGTCAATGACAAACGAGATCACCTCTGAACGGGACACCACGGGGTGTTCACACGAGAACCAATTTTGTCGAGGACGATGCCGCACCGTGTGAATGCACCTTAATTGTTTCAATGGAAATATCTCTTATTAAATATCAGTTGTTTGTAATCCACCCACATTTCTAGTAACGTAAGGTTCACTGATGTCACCCGTGTAAGCATCGTTATCATAGGTGTGATTGTTTTCTGTTTTGTAATGCTTGTTTTTGGAAGTAGATTTCTTGGGAAGCGGAGAATGATTTAGGTTGTTACTGACACTGTAGATACTTTTGTCAATCCCATTCATATTGCCATTAGCTAATCTCCCATTGGACAGTCCCTTGTATGGTGGTGGGGGAGGTGGCGGCGGCGCCTTGTTGCTCTGCTTACTCCTATTAGTTTTGTTGCTATGGTTACTTCTATTTGTGTGGTTACTATGGTTACTCCTATTGGTTATGTTCTTGGCACGCTGTTGCTTAGCAACGTCATGTTCTTCAAGCGCAGCTTTTAGATAGAGGTCACTATCGGCCACCTTGGACGGGGGCACTTTGTTGTAATGGTCGAACTCGTCATTGTACATCTCCAGACTCATTTCCTGTTCGTCGTAGTGGTTGTTGGGCTCCAGAGCTCGGTGATCGATGGCATCAATTGTGGGTTCTATGGTGTTTTCATCTAGTGAATTTTTACTGTAATCAAAAAGGAGATGTTATTTCAAATGTTTTTAAACTCGGTGAATCAAGGAATGAGAAAGTCACTTTTCTGAAAATTACTGATGCAGCAAAGTTGTCGGTTCATCAACGTTACATAAATGATAAATTTAAATGATTTGAAAGACTTTATAAAAGTAACTCGTCAAAGGGATGACAATCGTCAAAAAGAACCCAAAAACATTTCCGAATACCATTATGTGTCACTTCAACAACTCTGTTAGAACGCAAATTTTAGTTACACAAATCGGGTCAAACTGATTGAAACAATAAATTGATGCAAAACCCCTTTAGTGTCTCAGTACGTTACTTTCTACAAAGCAATTTCTTTGAGGTCTGGAATGGGTCTACATTCTGTGCGAACGTTTCTTCTTTCACGCCCCAGACAAGGATTATATTGAGTATAAGACCATAGTTGACATTGTTCAAACTATGATGGGACATTATTCCATGACTTGAATTAATAGTTGATTGTGACTACAAGGTGTGCACGAAATGAGACAAGACCACAGTTCATACTAAGTTTGTAACCAATTGAAAAACCATTGTTAGTGATAATGAAGAAAAGAAAACTAGTTACTATGCAATTTAAAAGGTAGATCTAATTTCCAAAGTTGCGATGCAAGTTTTAAATGTTATTGTGCTAATTTTAGTAGAAGTCCCTTCACTATAATTAGTTTCTAAACAGTTTGAGAACACTGTTATAAACCAATCGATAGCACTAATGAAGAAAACCTTTTGGGGTTGTAAAAAGTTCGCTTTGAAGACCCAAGCGACATCAATAACAACCAGATTAATGAACGTACCTATAAATCACACCCAGTTCGATGCCCATGGTATCCACCACCACAGTCACCAATGTACATGTTACAAAGGGGTGGACGCTACTGTGTACAATACCCCATTATTGCCTATTACTTGTGAGTCCTTCACCAATAGATGGTTAGCCAGATTTTTATCCATTTGGTTTCTTTCCCGACAGTTGTTTACATGCTGATTTTTGTGGCTTTTGTATGGTGCCCTAAGTCTGTCAGGATGCTTCTTTTGCCTCCTGGGTACTATGGGAGGAGGATTTACAGTTGAATCTATAGTTGGATCATTGTTGAGTCTTTTGGAATGAGTATCATAAATAGAAGACCTGTTGGGCGCAGGTGGTACCACTACGCTATTTTGAACAGAGGGCGCTGCTCCGCTGGGATCACCATTGGTAGAAGGCGCCAGTCTTTGATCCAGAGACTGTCTCAATGCACCAGAACTTTTATTAATGTAATTACTTTGTGGTATCACAGACTGTTGGTTGTTGTCAAGTCTATTATTTGAAATGAGCTGGTTAGGATTTCTGTTACTCAAACGTCCCCTTTCTGGTAGAGAGCCCATATGCACTCCAGTTTGGTTATTTGCAACAATTTGTACTTGATTCTGGTTTATGGGTTGATTCTGGGAATTGTGGTTACGCTGTAGAGATGAATATCCCCGTTGGTGGTATGTTCGGGTGGGACTGAGATGGGACCGAAGTATTGGTTGCGAAGCTTGGGCTTCGCCACTGGGCGCTACGTTGAAACAATTTCTTTGTCCAAGCCCTGGGGCCAAGGTCTGTACAGGCACTGATGTGGTACCCTCAGTAGGTTGCAGAGGCCCATATCCATTTCTTTTGGAAGCGCAGAAAAACAAAAGGTGGAAATGTGGTTATGTGTTATCATTTTATGTTTACAAAATTGATTTGTTTTGAAAAAATTAAAGGAAAAGAGAAATATCTAAAAATAATTTTTTTGTGAAAATAATTAGCCCCTTATTTCCATATTTACTTCCCGAAAGAAAGATCATTGCACAGAAGTACTCCGACTGATAGATGTATGCGAACATTTAGTTATGTACATCAACAATAGATTAACCAAATTGCTTTGTGTAATACGTGAGAATGAGTGGGAATCATGCTTTACTAGGTTCGAACAATGTAGATTTTACACCGAAGATTTCTGCACTTCTTATGCATACGTCATGCTTTTTTAAGGACATATGTAACTAAAACTATTTCTTAAGATCTCTGTATTTACAAACTTATACTGATTGGGTGAGACTATCTTTTGAGTGAAACTATCACTAAAGGGAAGTTTAACACTTTTTGATTATCATCATATGCAGAAGCAAACCCAATAAGATTTTCCAATCCGATGTATGTCCCTGCGTGGCATACTGTTACAAATTTTCTTTTTCTTTTGTATCCTTAGGGATGTGTGCTGTGTCTGGCATGGCATCATAATTTCTGTGAAACCCCTCCCCATTTTGATTTGTGACAACAGAAGTGATTGGGAGGATAACGTTTAAGTTCGACTTCTGAGAAATAGTGATCATCATGAAAGGATTTAAAGCATGACAGACTTCCAAACTGAAGGTCGCCTTGGATGTCCTGTATGTGTGTGCAATCACTTCTCCATTATTGGTGACATAATTCACAGAAAAGTCTGTCATGCTTTGAAGGACATTTGATCATGATGTAGCCTAATTCAATAACCTAAATGGTTATTGTTTCTTCAAAGTTAATCTTTTTGATTACGGCAAACCAAATGGGCAGGACACTCATACATTTTGAGATGCCTCTCAAGGGACTCTTCAATATCAGGGGAATACCAAATCGTTGTACAGGATTTTCACTCTGTTTATATATTAACTTTTAAAGCTGAGAGTCTCAGCAAAATTTTGGTTGAACGCTGTGCTCGACTGACTTGATGTTCACGTGCTTTCAACGTATTCTGTACAACGAACAATTTGTGTTCCCCTTCAACTTTCAGCACATTTTGGTCAGTGGACAATACAGCTTGTTCCTGATCTCTTTTCTTTTTTTGAAAGTTGACAAAGAAATGACAACATCATGGTATACTCTACAGACACATAGCTAAGCTCTACCATCACCACAAATTCCTTTGCGACACTGATTAACGGATAATTTTACAGCAGTAAAGCAGACAAAGAGTAATGAACATACCTGTCGGTTTCTGATTCACGCGGCCAGTCATTCTCTTGATATTGCTCTAACCAGATAGGATTTGAGCTGAAATTTAGAATAGCATTAATATTATTTGTGATATTAACGGGGGCAATCAAATTTCGTCCTTTATGAATTACAATGACTTTATCACTTTAATTTTTTTTTGAAAGACACTTGAGCTAAGTGTAACGGTAAAACAATGAGTTTTTAGCAAAATTGGCAAATGAGCACTCCTCAAAATTAATTGTGTTTCGAACTGTGGAGTCTAATATTTTCACCATGGTAACCAGTAACATAACGCCACAAACAATACAGAATTCTGCATGCTGTTACAATGTTCACAAACAATTAAACAGTCAAAACTTTCTGTTAATTGACCATAGATCCATAAGTCCATTTACTTCTTCGAAATTGTGCCAAAAATACTTTCCCACTCAGTTCTACAGTAAGCTATCAGTACAGATGTTTTGCGCGTTATTCATCCTCAAGATTAATTCACTTTGAAGGAGATTTGACATGTAATTCTTAGCTACTGTTTATCTCGTAGATCTACTGATATATGGATCTGACCTGCGAAAATAGTTTCGTGATAAATAGGCTAGTTGCTATTCAGTTAATTTGTTTTTCCAAAATTTATAAAGTCTTTTATCTAAATTCATTACACTGGACATACAAAAAGTCAACAAAGCGGTAAACGTCTTTCGTGTTAATAAACCAAAAATTCATTTTGTGCCAAGTTGCCCTGGCAACACATTTCCGTTACCCTCAGAAACGAGTCTGTCCTTCACGATAAAGATCCAAAGGAGGAAGGTTCCTGTTTAAGATAGAGAGAAGGTAAGAAAGAACAGAAAAGTGTAGGATGAATAAACAGGCAAAAGTTGGGAGAATCACAAGTAGGCAGACGAATGGACAACATGAGACAGGCAATTTGAAAAAAAAAAACAACAATTGGCGTAAAGAAAATGTGAAAAGAAAATTACATGATATGTTTTCAGACAAGAACAGTTTGAAAGAAGGGCTTTATTGATTAAAGTGTTGAAAAGTTGGGATAATTTTCCATCTGAGGCATAATTTCAAAATGACAACATTATTACAACAATCCTTTTTTTCACAGAATGAAGTGTGAAGATATTCAACGTGTTTCGTGGTACTATAACCCCACACTTCATCTCTTCAAAGACACCAAATTTACGAATATTCAGAAAAATATCACCGAAATTGTTTTAAACTTACATGTAATATAAGTTTACTTAATACTCAAGACAATAGCAAGGGGTGCACATTGTAAAACATTTGTTACAGCACATATTGCAGTGCTCATCATAATTTGCAGGTTTCCATGACAATATTTTGTACAGTTTAAATATATCACATTGCAGAATTGCGTATTTCTCACATAATTCAAAGGTATTGTTATTTACAGTATTGACAAATGTTTTACATTGGAGTCAATTAGACTGGGTGTTGAACTGAACCATTAGGCACAGCGACTGGTGATGCCCTTCCACGGTCATCCGAAGGAAGTGCGGTGCCCCGACTAACGGATGTTTCATTTTTAAATCGTGGCCCAGCTGGTTGAGGTGGTCTCTCACTAGGTGGAGCTGGAAGTGTGGCCTTACGAATTGAACCGTTAATTTGTTGGGATGGGTAAGAAACTGATTCAACAACAGCTCCCATCCACTCATCGTCTCCAGTAGGAGGAGACTGCATGTTCAGAGGAGGATAAATATTTCTTTGCCCAGACTTATGACCCCCTGTGCTCCCACTTGTACTGTCATTATTCAAATCGGGATAAGGAGGCGGAAAAGTCCTGCGCAAAGAGAAAAGGTGAAAAATGAAATGTAATTAAAACAAGAAAAAGATTTAGAGGAAAGATTAAAGACTTGGGAATATCCCCGATCTTCAAATCAAATTCGATCACGGAGTGTTGTTTAAATGTTTTCTTTCAAAAATAAATTTCATGTACTTAAGATTTGCCGCATTAAATAATTTCTGACGAATCAAACATAGTTTCACGAAGAAAACAGAGCAATTGACAGAATAATTGCTATTTACATTTCACTGTTCTGGCAATTTCCAGTTACTAACTGTTTCAGACATGATGTGTATTTCATTTCACTTCACACACACAAAACTGGACGCAGTCCTCATGCGTGCATTTCACTCAATCCTAATTCATTTATGCTGTAATATGCATACTGTAGCCATAATGGCGGATAGAAAATTGTTAAGTGGATAGTCATCTTCAAGAAATTGGAATGAAATGCCTCTTTCCAAAAAATACATCACACCATTTGTTTCACCTAAGGAAACTTTGAACGTTTTTCGTAATTTTAGTCTTGACATGTTTCCAAATGTTCCTGCAGAAAAATTGTTATCAGACTGTATAATAATTACTGTATTTCTGACTGCCTTATTATCAAGAAATAAAAAACTTACCCCTCGTATGTGTGCATATTTGTACCGGGCATTTCTAGTCTGTTTAGCCCAGAATCATTAGAGCCTACAAAAAGCGAAGAGCAAATTTTGAAACAATAATCCTTCTATATTAGGAATAAAAAGCAGTTACCGTATTAATAGAATGAAATATTTTATAAAACTCACAAATTCTATTCCCCATAACCTACCATTTTCCATACACACAAAAAACAACCAGCAAAATAATACAGTGTAATACTAATCAACGCTAACAATTATAATTTAAAGGTTCGTTACATCATTTGAGGTGTACTGGTTGCATGTGTAACTGAACATTGAAATTGCGTTTGCACGGACAGATATGGATCATGCTTCTGTCCAGGGTCAACAATACAACTTTTTCTTCAGCCTCAGTCTGTGTTTGAGTACTGATTTTCAGTACTGAGCGTAAAAGACTGCTCACACCTAAATTAGCAGTCTTTTGGTACCAAAACCTTAGTTGCAAGCAGTCTTTTATGATTTAAAAGTGTTTCAGTACAAAATACTGTTAATTTAGGTGCGAGCAGTCTTTTTTATGCCCAGCACTGAAACTCAGTACTCAAACACAAACAGAGATTTACGAGAGGCACAACTGAAAGGACTGAATACAAAAAATACCCAATAAACCCTTTATTGCTGCCAACACCTGAGATAGTTTTGGAATAGATAGTAAATTTTACCAATTTTGGGGAAATGATTTGGAGAGGATCAATATGGAATATCCGAGAGGTGGCTATTTTATTGAATAGCTGGTAAGCGCATTCATCCAATTTTTACAAATTAAAAGTGTTAATTTCTTAGATTCACTAAGATGAACTAAAGTACTAAACATCTTTTATACAAAGATATGAACGTGACAGTTCTTTAGCCGAAAGAAAAATTTACATGTCAGATTTAGGAGTAAATGTGATGTATCCTTAAGAGTCTAGATAAGGCTTAATTATTGTACAATATACCTTGAGAACAACACCAGGATAGATAAATACACAAAATTTATGAAATAATATACAAAATAATTTTACCTATTGCCGCATTATGGTTTTCTATGAACGAAGGTTAATAAACATTATTAACATTACGAAAATTAAGAAGTTTTCTGATTTTGTTTAGAATTGCACGCCAGACCTTAACAAAACTTACCAAAAGCCATAGCGGTTGCAGCTTTCAATTTTCTTTTGTATCTAAAATAATAAAGTGAATAACCGTTTATTCACCTAGTCTATTCAACTGATACTCTACCTTTTTAAATATTTTATATTGATTCAGTGGAACTATGATCAGATTAATTCTTTATATTTTTGAAAAATTACGTATGCGTTATAAAATGATTGGTCTTTACTGATATTTATTTTACGTACTTTCTCCTGCACATGAGGAAAGTGGCGCAGAGGATGATGAGCAGAACGAGTAAAACGGCGGCGATAATGATGAGCGCAAGTTCAAGGTCCCGTTCTATAATACTGCTACTCGCTGACTGCACCTCCACCGCCGGCTGAGGAAATCATTGTCAATATTTGGTATCAATAGATTATACGGAAATGTTAACAATGGTGAATGCTACCAGTCCCGCCTCCCATACAAATCAATTCTTTTTTTAAAAACTGTTGTGGGGTGTGAATGATTCATTGAACATTCGAGAAAAAATCTGCTATTTTATAAACAATGTTCACAGAATTCACAAATGGCGATCAACGCAGTTGCTAGTCTTCTATTATATTAACAGAGCATTTCGATTTATTGTTTTATTAAAATCATAAACTTATCTTCGCAATCACGTGTGAAATATCAAAAGTTGAAATACTCACCACAATTTCTATAACATTGTACTCTTTAAAAAGATGGACCAGAGACTGATAATTCTGGTCTATTAAGCTGAAATGTTAATGTAACCAAACGTTTAATAAGGTTCCAAATGTTTAACAAGATTACACTTCTGGAAAAATATTTGTTTGACAGAGATATATTTACTAACAAGGTGAACGAACTTACTCTATGAGATATTTGGAATCAAGCACCTGCCCAGTCTTGGGGTTTATAGCATGGATGTACATGTCTGCCCTAAACGCAAGAACAAGAATTATCCAAAAGATAACCCACAACACTAAATTCGAATTTCTTATGCCAATGCCATGACTCAATAAAAAAAAGTTTGTTCCACTTACTTCCTCTCGTCGGATTTTCCCAGATTATCTTCATGAATCTGGATTTTATCTACATTAATGATGGCACCAGTGATGTTTGACAGAAAACTGGAATATAATTAGTGACGACAAATGTGTCAATTCTTGGTGTTGTTCAAAATTCCCATGAAAAAATGATTTAGTGAGATTTTACTGGTATTGAAGAAGACACTCAAGGTGGATACATACTCAGAAAAATGATCCTTGAACTTGTCAACTTCATCTACCGCCCCTCGAACAATCACTTTTACTCTCTGCTCCTCATTCAGAAGATAAACCTTTACGAAATAAAATATTTTAGTGGAGAAAAGGTTTCAGTTTTTTCATTCTTAAAAAGCTGTTAAGCCAGAGAAGCGACAGCTATTTTACAGCGATTTTTACGCGAAAATAAATAATGCTTAGTTTAAAAGTTCTGAGGAGAGCGATTTGAGAAAAAGCAATACTTACTGAGACATTAGCGACATCTGAGTGACCAGGAACGCTGTCATTGACTTTGATCTGGAAGGAGAAGTATCCCTGCATATCCGGTTGGAAGTAGATGTTAGTGTAAAGGATTCCTGTTTTAGAATCCAGAACGAACGGCGCCTTATTCTGGACGCCTCTGAGTTGAGTTCGCAGTGGTTCAGTGATGAAGATCGGCGGAACGATATTGAATACAGCCTCCTGATTCTGTGGCTCGTCAGGATCAACCACATAATCCTGAAAAACAATTCATAATCACTGGTTTTAATGACAGCATACACGACAAGAAAGCAATTATAATTTTGGATGTTTGTGTTATTCTGTTGAACAAGTTGTATTCAAAAGCAATGGTAATACAAATCTTTACGTCCATGTCTGACTTCACATACTTTCAGCTCTATAACTGGCTCCTCTCCTGGCTGAGTATCCCTGGTGACGCCAGCCGTAAACCACTTTCGGGAGAACTTGGGTCCATTGTCGTTTTTATCCTTGACGCTCACAATGACTAGCAGCAACGACTGATCAGAGATATTCCAGGACACACTGGTGACGCCTTCCAATCGACCGGAAGCACAATCTTGAGTTGCCTTAAGAACGAGTTCAACTGAAGCGAGAGATTCGCGATCGAGTTCCTGTGCGAGTCCAAGAGCACCGGTTGTCTTGTTCAAACTGAAGTAAGGTACGTAAGTCTCATCCCCTCCTGCAGAACAAATATACATAAATTATTGGTCACATTAAACAAGATAGTTGTCAGTAAAATTCAGAACGGTGAAGAAAAAAAGGGAAAAAATTATAACAGGTTACAGCAATGTCCTACAAAAGACGTTTTGATTTGAACATACGTAAACAGAAACCTTTCGTCTACAAACGGAAAGTACACTAACCAACAATATAATAACAAATCTTGGAATTGTTTTGGATGTCCGGATCACTTGCAATACCGAGGTTTGCCATGTTCAACTTTTTAGTGTCCTCCAGAATGGATATGGTGTATGGTGCTGGGTACAGTTCTCGATCAAAATATGGAGGATTGTCATCAACGTCCTGTATCTCTATCGTCAGAGTAATACGGTCATCATAGCTGGGCGTCCCCTTGTCATAAGCTCGCACCTCCAGCTAGAGTGAGAGATGACATTAAGCTACCTAAGTTACCAAAATATCTGTGTACTTCCTGTCAACTATTTTACATCTCTTTCAATCGGTTATTGTTCTTTTTCTGAATTTTTTCCTTCACCTAGTATTATTACTTCATATTATTCTCTCATTTCACGCGAACTGGTAAAATTAAAATGGCTCTTACATAGTATGTTTGCTGCTCCTCTCTATCCAATACAGCATTAGTTCTGATGATTCCAGTTTCCGTTTCGATGTGGAACTTGAGCCAGTCTTTATTCGGGTTGGTGACGGGTTCCAGAATCTCGTATTCAACTTGACCGTTTATACCGTCATCACCGTCAGTAGCCGCCACTCGTGTCACCCAAAAACCAATCTCCTCATTCTATCAGAGAAACATCTCACTTGTTTACATTGTCTTTAGTCGTAATTCATGTCACATTACTGTGACATAACAGTTACATCAGTGGACCCGCGGGTGCTTTCGTGTACACAGAATTGGAAAAAAAAATAGTGTACAATGTGTTATATTTTCAATCCCATTACATCATGGGCCTTTGATGAGGGAAATGCATCTTGCATTGCTGCCTCCTGAGGAAATAGCTAAGTCATTGTTCAGTAAGTGAGTGCTCAGTTTTTAACTAAACTGTTCTTGAATAGCTTTGCTTATGTAATGGATACAAGATTCATGGGACTTGTTCATTCAGACTATGTATTTCCTGTATGATTGCGAATGACAAGAGTGGTAACTTGAATGAGATTTCATGAGAGTTTATGAAAAACAAATTAAAACAAGAAGGCCAAAAGCAATATGACTTTTTTCAAATGATAATCCATTTTACAAATGACAATTGTGGGAGGCTGTCTTGTTTACCTCTAAAATAGGAATTGGCACATTTGTCTCAGGCATGTAGATGACGGGTTTGTGATCGTTGACGTCCTGTACGTGTATGAAGACATTTGTTCTGTCGCCGAGTGGTTCTTCACCCTGATCCATAGCGATGACAACTACGTGTAGCCAACCGGTTCTACCTCGCAGCGGCTGTAAATTAATAGTCAAATCTTACAAGCTTGCTACCACAATAGCAGGTTAATGAATTTAAGAATTTCTCTGACATTTCTGTACCTGAGCAACGACGACTCTCCCTGATACGGGATCAACACCAAACAATGAAGAAGCGTTGCCCATAGTCGGATCTATGGAGTATTCAATGTTAGCGTTGATGTCGGCATCACTATCACTCGCCTCCACGGTGGTGACGTAAGCGGAAACCGCCGAATTCTCCTGAAGGCTGTCCACGGTGTAACTACTCCTATCAAATCTGCACGACAGATAAAAACTGAATTTTAATCTAATATCCTGGAAGACAATATGGATACTCTGTCTTTCCAGACGGTTAAGACTCAGTGACAGCGTTTTTTGAAATACCGACCCTCGTGTGAACACAAAAGCCTTACGTTGGCGGGGAGTCATTAACATCAGTAATGTAGACGTTCATTACACCCTTGGTAACACGTTGGTTATCCTCTGGCTCGTTGTTGTTATCTCGCGCTTCTATCGTCAGGGTGTATCTATCCGTTTCTTCTCTGTCTAGTACGCCAGCCACCTGGACCTCACCCTGTTTAATACAAAATGACAAAATGTTATTCGCAACGTCCAAGACCACTAATGGTTCGCTATGACAACACAAAGTAAAAGTTACGCACAATCCTTCACTTTGGATAATTATGTATGTTTTAGGTGCCGGGCTTTACTCACACTGTCAGAATTAATTTTGAATTTTCCGTTCTCGTCCTGTGTGAGGTAATACATGACTCGTCCGTATTCACCCGAGTCGGCGTCCGCAGCTTGAACACTCGTGATGGTGGTGTCTATGGGTTCGTTTTCTGATACATAAACGGCTTCTTCGAACAGCTCCCATTTTGGACTAAAATATTAAAGTTGGTAATGTATACGGAACGCGGTTTTTATTGAGAAGGAATCGTTCTAAGGAATTGTTCCAATTCAAAGTCCAGTTTTCTTGACGCGTCCTTTGTTTTCATGCTATAACTGTTGGCCTTGGGCTTGGTAGACTAAGGATTACTGTGCTACAGTGTGGGTTGCAGCAACTGCCAGACTTGATTTGAACTCATCTCACCTGTTATCATTCACGTCTTCAATTGTGACATGTATTTCAGCGAAATTACTGAGCGGTTTTGGTCCGGAGTCCTCTGCCCGCACTGTCAGGGTGATGGACTGGTGCGTTTCTCGGTCGACCGGTTCCTTCACCGTGATGACGCCCTCCTCCCTGTTGGCGTCCGTAATCTCAAAGGCAGCGGACTCCGGTGAGTTGTACTCCAGGTAGTACTTAATGGGATCGGCATGCTTGTCATACTCAATGGCCAGGACCTAGTGTTAAGAAGGAAATTAATAGCAGTTATCTTCAAAAAATATTTAAGGTGAACAGGAACCATTCAACGTTTAATAGAAAGCGAAGGAAAGCTAGGTAGCTGTGTAGCCAGCAGTTCGTCATCCAAATTTTTTATTCGCAGAGCTAAAAAATGGGCTACAGTAAAAATGTTACCTGTTTGACAACGATTCCTGGTTGTGAAGCTTCAGAGAGTCTCGCGTAGTAAACATTTGATGGCTGGAATTCTGGTTCTCTGTCGTTTACATCAACCAGAATCACCGTCAATTTCGCTAAAAAAATAAGATTTCGCTAGAAATAACACGAAATACCCTTTCATTGAAACTCTTTACTCTTATTACCGCCAGCGTACGTAGTACGACGGGAAGGTAATGTTTTCACAGGCGTGAGTCTGTCTGTCCACAGGGGGGGGGTAAACTGGGTACCCCCCCCTTGCCAGGACAGGGGTACCCCCCCATGGCCAGGACTGGGTTACCCGCCCTGGCCAGGATTGGGGTACCCCCCCCAGCCAGGACTGGGATACCCCCGGCCAGGACTGGGGGACCCCCCCACCGGGATAGGTCGGCTACGCGGCGGGCGGTATGCCTCTTGCGTTCACGTAGGAGGACTTTCTTGTTCCTTTTCTGTTATCACTTGTTATTGCAGGTGATTCGCTCACCGAAGAAATACCGGAGCTCACTCACCAGTGTTGTTTTGTTTCAGAGGGACCTGCGCGTTCACATCCTGCACAAACACGGTCAATGTGATCTCCTCAACCATCTCGCGATCCAGCTCAGACGTAACATATACCGACCCGTTGTGAGGATTAATGCCAAACAAGCTCTGAAGTAAAATTCACATAAACGTATCATTTGCGCTACTAGAAACAAAATTTGCTGACGCAAAACGGAAAATTATCAATGTTTTTTAAAATTTAGGTTCTACAAGATCGTTTCATTTTTGGGGGGTTTTACTATGTATCAGTTTTGATTTCTTGCCTGGAGGTATGCGGAATTGATGACGGGCTCCTTATTCTCGTCCTCCCCTATTGTCTCTGACTGCAACAGTGAGTACTCGAGGCTTGCTGTCTCATCCAGATCTGTGGCTGGGTACGTGAAAAATACCGTACCAACAGCCATACTTTCACTAATGTGGACGCTCTGACTTCCAACATTAAACGTTGGCTTCTTGTTGTTTATGTCGGTTATGTCAACTTGGACGGTGGTGGTGCCAGTCAGTGAGGGAGTACCCCTGTCATAGGCGATCACCTGCAATTGCATGGTCGAAACGTTACAGGTAGACATTATAATATCTTACACACTAAAATTCCGATTTGTTTCCAAATGCATAAATAGAAAATTCAATTGTGGAAATGCTAAAATATTTGAACAAACTATATTTTTTTACTCACAGTTAGTGTGTACCGCGTTCCATACACATCTCTATCTAGATCAGCACCATTTGTTACGGTGATCCTTCCAGTTCCAGCGTCCATGCCGAATTTGTCCTTGGCTCCGGTATCAATGCGGTAGATTATGTCGTTGTTGGGGTAAGTGCTGTCACCATCTGTCGCAGGGGTTGTTATCACTGTACTACCGCCTGGTGTGTTTTCAGCTATTACCGCCTCGTATAAATCTCGAGAAAAAACTGGTCTCTGATCGTTTTCGTCCTGTAAGATTACATTAGTTTCAGTATGGATACTCGTTCATTGAAAAGATCAGAAGCACAAAAATGAGGAATTCATCGGTACAAAATGGCAGTGACCGAAGTACATAATTTTGTATCACAATTTATTATCAAATAGAAATCGAGTGCTCAAAGAAAAGTATAATCATACACACCTGGACAGTAATAATAACGTTGACGCTGTTGCTGCTAAGTTGAGGAACGCCCGCGTCCCTCGCAGTCACCGTCAGCGTGTAGCGTCCGTTGCTTGTTGGGTTCATTGATTCATAATCAAGTGGACCAGTCAGCGTGAGTTCTCCTGTGGCGGTGTCAATTTTGAACAGTCCACTAGGATCACCACCCGTGATTGAATAACCTATCTCTGCATTAACGCCTTCATCTAAATCTGACGCCTGAAATGTCAAAATAGTAGGATGAATAGCACTTCTTGAAAACATGAACTACACTGTAGCAAACTCCCCCAGGAAAAAAACTTCCCAACCGTTACAATGACTGGTTTGTCCAATTGGGCCGCATTTTCCCTGACTGTTCCTGTGAACTCATTTGATTGAAATCATTGTAGTTATGGGTACGTAAAAAGTGAAAGCTTTATGTATTGCCTAAGTTTGAAAACATGAACTACACTGTAGCAAACTCCCCCAGGAAAAAAAACTTCCCTACCGTTACAATGACTGGTTTGTCCAATTGGGCCGCATTTTCCCTGACTGTTCCTGTGTACTCGTTGCTCTCTATGATCGGCACATTGTCGTTCTGGTCGATGAGATCCACAATGACCTTGACGGTGGAGGTGGCGCCGCCCCCGTCTCGCGCCTCCACCGTCAGGGACTGTAAATCCCGCATCAGATCTCGATTTTCCCGGTCAATCAAAGCGAAATTCTCGTTTGCGGCAACAGCAACACGAACTTCACCAGACTTACTGTCAACTTTAAATCTGCAGCAGAAAGGTGTAAGTTTTAATATTGCATGTGTCAAAAATATGAATCATAATGTTTCTATTGCAATGCAACTTCAGTCAATGTTTTACTGTTTCAAAGCGCAACATCTACTTAGATACTCACAGACTAGACAGATCATTTGCAGATGGATCACTCAAAATGGAATAAGTAATGTCACCATATATCCCAGAATCCCGATCTTCAGCCTGCAGTAAAGAAGCGACACATTATTCTGGAATGACTGAAATGGTTTACTGCTAGATTGCTAGTGGAGTAAACAGCAAAATAGCAAGCAAACCGACACAAATTTCACCCCCGGCGGGGAGCTCTAAGCTGCATATGCAATTTCTCAGTTCTTGCTGAACTGACGTTCTATCATGTAATTCCACTTATGTTCAAGTTACTTGTGGGGATTAGGATACTGAGTAAGAAAAAAAGAATATGTGTACATACTTCCACGGTGGTGACAAGCGTGTTAATTCCTGGGTTTTCTGAGATGCTGGCTTGATAGACAGACCGTAAGAATACAGGGGAGTTGTCGTTGATGTCTTCTATGTGCACGGTGACGTCGGCTCGACCTTCTCGTCTCTCCGTGGAGAGGTACTCGCGGGCTATGATCTGAAAATGCAAATACAGTTTGGTTTAATCTCTTCATCAATATCACCTTCCATGTTTTTTGTAAATCATCCTTTTCCTCTGGAATATCTGACCGGAAGTACTTCATAATAAGATAAATCACGAGGTAAGGGCATTCTCAAAGAGAATGCCGCACCGAGGGATTTATCTGATTGAAATCACGTCCATTTGATTGCTATTAGAACTCGATTGATCTATGAATGGAGCTGGGTCTATGAATAGGAGGACATTTGAATGCATGAAAGGCTTACCCCCGGAGTCTATCATTGTGTTTCTTGGTCTGAATACTTGATTGATTTTGGCGGGCGCTTTTCCTTGAAGACAATAACTATGTACATTTTTACTCAGTGATAGCATGTGGTGTGATGTGTATTCGGTGCTTCATTTCTTGCTTGTATTTCAAACTGAAGAGACATGTCACTTGTGTGGCCTCTTGGATTTATATCTAATGGCTCATGTTGGAATATTTACTTGCGGATTACTGTAGAAATTCCATTCAAACTGCATGGCATATTCTGTGGCAATGTATGTGGAGTATGTAGATATTGTTTTCTGGTTGAAATTGCCTTTTGGAGTTACTTAAATATTGATGCAAAGGAATACTAAAATCAGTGCACGCCGCCATGGCCTTCTTGTTCAACTTTCCTTGTTATTGTCATGTGACCAAATGCAGCATTCCTATTGGTTGAGAGAAAGTTCAAAACAAGGCTGGATGGCAGGTAAAAAAATCATGTTTTTTTCTTCGAACTTAAATTGCTGTTTTGATGCCTTTTAAAAGCTATTACATTGTGCTCTTCAGAGAAAAATATTGAGATACGTATGTAAGGAATGACGTGCAAAAAAATCTAATGCCTGCAACTCATAGTTTTGTCAGGAAAAGTGATCAAAGTTAGCCTTGAAAACTATGTGAATTTTGCCTTCATTTCCACACCATGTGCTTCAGTGGGGTCAGGTCTGTTTGACTATCACAGTTCGATTGAGCGTGTCTTTATTGTTGGCCGCAACAATGAAGGTGCTTCAACTAATTGCCAATTGAGAACAATAATGTCTCGAGGGCATTCTGAAAAAGAAAGCCCTCCAAAGACAATAGATTTCACGCTGAAAGTGATTTCATAGTGCAGATTGCATCATCTGTAGGATTGGTCTAATTTTAAGATTATATTCTTTGAAAATGATTATCACATTGTAGAAATGGGCAGAACATATTATCAAGTGGATTTTTGTCGATTTTACCTGGAAGGAGTATGAGTGTTGCACTTCATAATCAATCGCTTCTGGTTGTAGGACTCGCAGCAAAAGTGAAGCCTCATTTAGGATCTTCTGTGGTGCAACATCAAACACTTCAAACGGCTGACCATCCTTTTCCAGTAACAACTCGAACCTTCCATTGTTTCCCTGCAAAACACCAGTACCATCATCATAAGTGGTTACAACTGTGAGATTGACAAAAAGGTTTATATCTTTCACTTGTAAAACCTACCTCGTCGTAGTCATGTACAACCATCTCGGTACCAAGTGGCAGAAAAGTGACAGGTATTCTCAAGGGCATGTTTTCCTGGACGCTGGCGTTGTAGAAGCTTCGGCTGAAGGTTGGTGTCTCGTCGTTGTCGTCAACAATGCGAATTGTGACGTATGCCGTTGCTGTGGTCTCACCCTGGGGGTCATTTGTTACTTCACTGGCCTGCAGAAACATGACATTTTGATCACAGACAAATTTAAATACAGTTCAGCATGAGGAATAAACCTGGCCCTACCAACTCTTGCGTAGTCCAAAGTTAAAGTACAGGTATCCATGACCCTACAGGTGGGTATGATCTAATACTTACCTCTTCAATTACGCTATTAACTAATGGCTGATATCAGGGTATACTCACTTGTACATACATATCTAAGGTGCCAAACAATTCTCTAATAGACGGGTCCTCTCGGTCCAGAGTACCCGCGACGCTAATCACTCCCGTGTTTTCGTCGATGTTAAAAAGCTGATGGTTTCCCGACTGA
The DNA here is from genome assembly GCA_038406175.1 of Haplosyllis leylae. Classification (NCBI taxonomy): domain Eukaryota; kingdom Metazoa; phylum Annelida; class Polychaeta; order Phyllodocida; family Syllidae; genus Haplosyllis; species Haplosyllis leylae. The sequence continues at coordinate 23,016 of JBCAUG010016456.1, forward strand.
AAACTGTATCTGATCGGGTTAGGAGATCCCAGGTCTCCGTCCTGGGCCATAATCTGTAGGACTGGATCTCCCTGGGGACAAAGAAGAAAAAATACAATGGCATTGAGTTATGTTGCACTGGAGACACATAATAGGGAAATTTGATGCTTTTCAGTTGCATTTCTGCTTCAAAGTCCTGACAATGAATTAATTTCTTACAATGCTAAGCATTCTAGTACAATACTTTCTGATCCGAGGGAAGTCAGTGAGCTGGCCAGCTGGACACTCACACTTTCCATATTTCTGCGAATTAGTCAGTGAAATATCTGATGAAGAAATAACCCAGAGATTTTTCCAGCTTTTTGACTGGACATAAATGTTGCACTTTGCACTTTTTACACTTTGATTCTGTCCCTATTTGGGTTACAAAATTAAGAAACTGAATAATCTCTAGGCTTTCTACACCTTTATCACCTCCTGCTGTCATATTCACATTTACGTTACAGAGTATTCGCTGTGTGATGATCTATTAGCAATTGTTTAGACAGATAATCTATTTATCATGTTTACATTACTAAAATTTTAAGGTTTACTGTATAATTAAATTAGGGCGTACTGAAACGAACATTCATATCTAATATTTGCGAATGCGTAAAACATATTTAGAAATCAATCTTTTGCTGTGATGATCAAACATTAGTCTGTCACTTGAGTCACGTAGCCTGCATCACGTCTATTTGCCTAGACATAGTCATTGATTGGTGGCAGCCCGTGTTGTTTTGCATATTTAAACAGGAATGGCTGCAATATTTATATTTGTTACACAAATGGTTTAATTTCCTTTGGTTCAACCTCTTGTAAACTGTCAGTTTACTTTTTATTAGTTAAATGGAAAGACAATTTAGGATCAATTGATTGATAGTATTATGGAAGAATCTTTACAATGCTGAATGCACTTTGCGCATTGGACATCAAGCTTTGCTTGGAGGGTAGTCCGAAAACGAGTAAGCTATCGGCCACACTTTGGGGAAAATCGTAATTAGAGTTCCCCCTTCACCACCATCAAAATAAACTGGCACTATGGTTTTTTCCAAAGTGTGGATTATAGTTTCCACCAATGCACAGCACATAAAAAGAAAATAACTTTTCTTCTACAGTCTGTATCATGAGCCCGAGACATAGGGTATCTCGTTTACTAATTAATGCATTGTGGAAGAGATCTTTGACACAGAATGCCTGTCTACACTTGAATTACCCAACGACACGTCATTTTCGAAAGAGTTTTAAAGAATAACGCTAATCTTCTGACGCAAAGCGATACATTTCTCGGCAATGCTCTCCCTGGATATATTTTGGGGAAAGGCAATGTGATGTTGGTAAACAAAAAGAATAAATGTCACATACAACTTGGGCGGATTCGCTGACTTCGCCGATGTAGGGTTGGTTGGAGAAGAAGGGCGCGGTGTCCTGCACGTCCAACACCCGGATGATCAGGTCCGTCGTGCTGTTCAAGTTCCCTTCATCCTAAAGTTACCAAATCGTCCCGATGAACAAATTGCCTTTTACGAGTGTTAGCAAACCAGTTCTCGTATTGTTACTAAGTTGTAATCTATAGATAGTTGTACTTACTTTGGCCATAATCTCCAGCTGGTAGAACTTTTCCGTCTCGTAATCCAGCGGCTCTTCTAACGTTACTGTTCCGTCTGCGTTGTTTATGGTGAACAAAGACGACTGGAAAAAAACATCAAACGGAGCTATTTAATATATTGAAAGCATTGATGAGAATACCTTACATTCGAATTCTGAAGTTCGTTGCATCGTCGGTTGAATTTACAAATTTTGTTCATGCAGTGTAAGGCGCAATTAAAAAGGAGTAATGTTTCAAATGGTATCAGCCTTGATTTTGTCCATCTCCGAGCGCTAAATTTTCAGGCTGAAATTTATATCAAAGCGATATCATTGATATTTACTCAGTAGCGGATCCAGGATTGGGACGGGGGGGGGGCCAACAATTTTTTCCCGAAATTTTGCCGACGTAGCGAAGCGAAGTCAGGCGAGGAAAGCGAGCCAATATTGGCGGGGGTCCAGGGCCCGCCTTAGGGCCCTGGAAGCTCTTGCATTTTTAACTGTCAAATATGCAT
>JBCAUG010016457.1:0-10894 GCA_038406175.1 Haplosyllis leylae
GATCCTAGTGGGGCTCTCAACCTAGATGTGCAAGATGTGTATGCGAATGGCTGCACCGTAAGTGGGACGGTGCACCGCACATCCTCCAGGTCCTCACATCAAAGCTACCGGATACCGCATTCACCGTGCTTCATCTCTCAAGGCTTGTTCACACTGAGGCAAACCGTGAACGTGAGGAAATAAGAGAAAATATTTCGTGTGTTCATTGAGACTATTGTCAATGATATGAATAAGAAGACAGCCTCCAACTGACATTACGAGGCAGTACTGGCAACTGCCCCCCCCCCATCTTTACCATGCTAGACCAGACCTAGTTGGAGAGAGGCGAAATGAGATAGGGTCACCCCTGCCAGACCTAGTTGGGGGGTAGGGTCACCTAGTCTGGGTACCCACCCACCACCACCCACACCCAGACCAGACCTAACTGTGAAGGAGAGGGGTTAGGGCTACCTGGTCAGGATACCATCATCCCCCCTCCCCTCCCCGAGGCGAGACCTCTTATCAGGGTACTCCTTCCACCTCTTTTCCCCCAGTCAGGACCAGGATTGGATACACCCTCCCCCCAGATAGAACCAGGACAGGATGTACCCTTCCGGACAGGACCAGGACAGGATGTACCCTCCCACTGGCAGGTTTTGGATAGGATGTACCCCCTACCCTCCCCTCCCTCCTCTCTCTCCCCCATACAGAATCACGGACACCTGTGTAAACATTAGCCTCCCTCATACTAACACACGTTGTCGGTAAAACTATTCAATAATTAAAACTTCCATTACAATCTTAATTAAATTCCAACAATGAATTTGATATGGTTTGAACTAGAGAAAGGTTATTTTTATGGTGCTATCGTGTGTGGGTTCACCTTAAGTCCCTTACGATCTTTTTTCTGACCACTCCTTCCACGCAGCATTTGGAATGAGCAAAATTACCAAATAAACGTCCACTATACACGCTCATTGTTGAGTATAACCAGACACATGACTCATAACTTCATCCCGCAACTTTTCGCTTTCTGTGAATCGACTCTTGTAAAGAAGCTGTTATTGCCAACTGTTTGCCTTGAATTGCGCCTCTTCATATTTCTGATTTCTCATTGTCGTTTATTACGACAAAGCTGCGCCTGACCTGTCGCTAAAGGTTTCACGGGAAATGCTATGAACTTTTCAGTTCTACATTGTCTTTGAAGTATGCGCCTTTGGTATTTAACTATCAAAAAAAGTTACCTTGAAGTGCCAAAGAAAAGAGAAATGGAAATCTCGTAAAAACAACAACTCAAAGAACAACGGTAAAAAATCGGAAGAAAAGAAACCGCAAGAAGTATGAAAATCGAAGACAAAAGATTGAACCCTCAAAGGCAAAAGATGAAACGAGAATTAAGAACCAGAAAAACACAAACAAGTAAACAGTGAACTACATCATTTGACAAATATTTTGATTAGTGACCCAGTTCACGATTTCAAAATCGACATCCTGCCAATTGTTACTTTTGAGCCATTTTAGTCTTACATCTCCACCCTCATATGCACAGGTCTTATTTGAGATATTTGTCACATCATATCACAAGAGATTTATTGGTGGCTCGTTAGAGTCATCTTATTGGTTGAGTCGATAGAACCTTAACATCATGGGAAGTTGTTAAGGGCCTTTGGCTGTTTTATGGTAAGCAGGCCTGCGTTAAGTTGCATCAATTGGTTGGAATTTGTTTACACAAAATGCTGCCATGGCGTAATTTTTACGTGCCACCAATTGGGTCAAGGACGCAGCGTCTTTTTCTATACTTTTGTTAGAATACACCAGCTATATGTCTTTGAACTGAATTTCAATAAACGAAAGTAAATGAATGTACAAATTAATACGCTTTGCTGTAATACTAAATCTATCTATCCATAGGAGTATGCTTCTTCTGGTGGCAACAGATCTTATTGGTCCATTCATATAAACTTTCATGTAAATATTAGGTGCACTTGATGCTCCCAGGATAGTAACTTTCTCTTTCTCTTGATCAAAAGAAGTACGTTAATATATCTGTTGCCACAGCTGTTAGGTAAGCGACACAGTAAAATGTCATAAAAACTACCCAATCATTTCAATGGCCTGTTCATGAGTAAGTTCATTAGAAATACAGAAATACAGTTTTATAAGCTTCATATAGATCATCATTGTTGGTGGTAGGATAGCAAACATGAACCCCTGTAACCAACCATGTAAAGCTTACAAAGGTTTAGACACCGAAACCATTTTGTACAATTTGATATAGATCTACATGAGCTATTTTTGTCATTCCTAGTAATGGCTGACATACAAGATGGCTGACAACGTGCCAGAGTTTGTTTCGATATTAGAGGGTAAGTATTTGAACATGTAGTTTCTGATAATGACTGATATACTGATAAGCAAGATGACTGACTATACACATAAACCAAATGTATAAGGTGTGGTAGTTCACTATTGACCTCTATCTTGAATAAATATAGGGGTTTTTTAAAAATAATTTCTTTCTCAAAATGTCTGAGAACGATTGCTTTCCCCAGAAGACTGAGTTTTCTTAGTTTCCAAATTTCACGAATCACCAATGTCAAAACTCCTTTCCAATGTATTACAGCTGCATTAGTGCAGCTGTGCTAGAGTCAAGTAAAATTGTGGTTTTCTGGCTGAACTTTTTTTCCTGTGAATGCGGCTCAACTTCCGGTAATCACCTCAAGGAAGGACAACACCTCCAGCTTCGGGTAATCCCCGAGCTGAGGCTGTGTAATAAAGGGGGATTACAGCTTACTTGTGGCTCTAGTGTCGCAGGTCTCGTATTTCAGCACCTTTACCTGACACTGAAGTAGATCCACGTGTGAAGGATACACAGGAAGCGGAAGTGAAGGATACACAGGAAACGGAAACGTGGAGGCGGAGAGTCATTACACAATACGCAGCAGAGACAACAATAACGAGGAAGAAGGAAACAGAATTCACGGTAGAATAACTCAAAAGACACGGCGGCGTAGGTTGGGTATTTGACAATTATATTTGTATCATTAAGTCTGCACAGCTTCAAAAAGGAAATGATAGACATTCCACGTTTCATATGGTTCGAAGATGTAGATGTGCAGATTTTTACCTCAGCTACATGGCACTTTTAGCATAAGCGATAGCATGCTTAAGCAGAAAGAAGTGGTGGTAATATCCCTCAAGCCTTATGATTAACCCAAAAGCGGACACTACTCAAAGAGGAATTCTTTCTTCAAATTTAGTGTATTCCCACAGATGTAAACTTGAAAACTCTTGGTCACAAAAGTTGTCGATTGCTATGGACTCTCGTACATGATAAGCAACATGATAAAGCAATAAACTGACTCTGCGGAGGCAGCAATGGGGAATAAGGAATCAAAAGGTCACTTAACGCAGAGGCATCATCTGTGTACAAGAGCCAGAAACGGCTGCACGCACAGCAGAAGTTCTCTGCCAAATGTTATCACTGGACATGCACCCAAATTTGAGGATAAAAGACTATAAAGGGAATGTTTCAAAAGAAATTCCTTGACGGTAAGTTACTTTTTATTTACTTATCTATTTCCGGACCTATGAATCAGCCCATTCAGACTCCAGTTTTACATTATTGGAAATTGTGTTAATCAATTCAACAGCCGTTGTAACACTGAACCAATTCACACCTAGCGGAATGGTGCAATATGATTGGCAGACTCATGAGAGATGAGAGTAGTTCCAACGATTCATGTTTTTGTTTCATACAATGTTGAAATATTCGAGTTTTTTCTTAATTACCAGAACACAAAGTTGACAGATCTGGCAATTATTTCTTTCTTATTTTTCCTATGTCAAGATATGTATCAGAAAATAGAACTTAAACTGAAACACAAAAATGGCAGATCTGCCCGATTATGTCTGTGAGAGACCATTTTAACAGAACTAGAAAATTGACAAAATTGTCATGCCATGATCTGCAAACTCCTGTTGGCATGGCATAATTTTTTGAACCACAGTGAAGTCGTACGATCTATTCCCAAGAAAGACACAATTACTCTATTTTCTAAAGAAATTGTGTTAATTGCATCAAAATAGTTCGGAGAAAGGTAACACCCGGGATATATTTTGCTTTGCTTTGCATTGCATTGTTTCCTCCATTTATGGATAGGGCGTAAATCTGCATGTCCCAGAAATCGGACTAGGATTGGCAACAGGTTTAGTGGAAATATGGGTAAGTTGTACTGGGTGAGAGATTACACTTGATGTCATTCGACATTATTGTTCTCGTTCTGTCAATCGTTATGTACCTTCCCTTTTACGCATCCACATTGTGGAATTATTAAGTTTGTTTGACACCCAAAAGAATACAGTGTTGAGAAATGCATGTTTTGCAGATTCTCCGAGCGATTCTCTATTCAGGTTTGCTTCTTATAAAAACATATTGCCTACAATATTGTTAAGGAGCTAATATGAATAGTAAAATATAAAATCTGAAATGCAAGTGGGTAGCTGTTTCAAAAGGCCAGCAATTACTACCCAAATCAGTTGTATAACATTTTAAACGTTCTCCAGGGCATTTCTGAAAAACAAATGAAAAGCCCACATTTTTACAAGTACAATTATTACTTTTCCTTTCTTCAAAACTTGTTTTTCTGGTCTAGAAACACAATTCAATCGAAAACAAGATGTTTTATTCTCAAAAAGCCTTCACATTTAAAAGATATGAAGCAAAAAATGTCAACTTGAGACAAAAAGTGAACTTGAAAGTACCTCGTTGGAAAAAGGCAGAGTTGTTTCTTTGAGGAGCCAAAGGCGCTAATCCTCCAATCAGCAGCTCTTTTATCTGTTATCTTTCCTTCTGAGCAGCTTCAATCTCCTCGCACAGCACCACAGCGTAACATCACAACATCAATAAGGACCGAGCAGCTGTGTCCCCCATCCCTTCATATACAGTCACTACTTCTTCGTTTCCGAAACTCTACCAACACCAGTAGGCATTCAGTCAGTCAGAGAGGGAAGCAAAGCTGTTTCGTATATACATCACATCTTCAACTGTGCAAGTCCCAGTCACAGTCAGTCGTGGTGGGTGTGTAGTGGTGGTAGTAGTAGCAAGCTTCACTCATATATCTGCATGCACGAAGGCAGCTCAGGCTCAGAGCCTCCTCGGATGCCTCAAACGGACAGACACACAGAACATGTGGATTACGGCTAAGCACTGCTTTCTATACCAGGGATCTCATCTACATTTGGAATTTCACAGTTAGGATTACACACGAGCACCTGCTCGGACATTGACTTTGGTGTCAATCAGTGAAAGATTAGAAGGAAAATACACTTGTTTTCTTCCCAATCGGAGTAAGTTGGATATGTTCCTGCTATCATATTTCAACTGCATCCCGACAACATTCCCTATTTAATGAATGCTTTTCAGACACAATAAATTTATCATAGGGAAAGTCTTTCAATAAGACGTTCTGAAAGTACTAAACTTTAGTACAAAAACATCGTGTAACCTTGACACGAATTATCTCTGTAAAGAGATTAACAATCTCAGACGTCAAAGCTCTGTAGTATATTGACTTTTAACTTGTAAACTTTGACACTGACTCCACGATTTCAACTCAAGAACTTTAGTAGCTTGAAACAACTCCCACACGCAAAACTCCACAGAAGGGATTACTATTAAACTGACTCGGTTGCCAATAAATTACTAAATCTTTCAAATGAAGACATAATGACTTTGTACTTTGAATAAACCGTAAACTCCTAAATTTCACTAATTGCTGGAGTGACATTACAGTCTCTATTTACAGTTCTGCTTTTCTGTAAATTTTCTGGCATCATTTCTTTTGTACAATCTTTGATGCAGTTACCAGGAGCAATAATCGTCTTGTTATAATTACGTCAACAACGTTACGTCGTTTTCATCTTTTGCAGCGTTGTTGAGGATTAAGTGGTATCACCATGTTCCAGAGTACCCTGAACGCTGATGTTTGGAGTTTAATCTTCTGCTCTATTTTCTCCTTCGCCTTGAAAATCAATTCACAAGGTATGTTCACACCATATTTGACCCATTATCATTAAGAGGTTTGCTTTACTAAACATTTTAAGTTTTAGATGTTTAATATCTTGCACATAACTTTTTCATAGTACTTACATACATTTCTGGTAAAGAAATTTTGCACTTTTTTTTTCAAATAATTTTAAGGACAATATGAATGTTATTGCTGTTTTATCCATTGCAATTTGCGGTGTCTTGCTACCATCACTATGTGAATAGTCCAGAAGAATGCTAATTGAAAAAAAACCAAGCTTGCTAGACTGGGATACAGATACAGATGTGCCAACACTGCAGGGCATATAATATGAAAACTAAGACCCATTACTCTGGCTTCCCTTTTGATTTGTATGAAACGAGGAAACATAAAAAATGAAGTTCCAAGTTCAAAGAGACCTTTTGTATTAAGACACATGACTGACAAAAGATATAATCTATCCTACGTGTATCGTTTTGATAAAAAAGTGATTCAAACAATTCAACTTTTTGTTTTAAAAAAAAAACAGTGGCAAAGTCACATTTACCAGTTTCATTTGAAGAAGCTTTGTTTTGAAATGCTTGCAAAACTATATATGTTTTCTTTTGTTTGACAGAGTTGAAAGAATATTGTCATCTGGATGTATTCAACGCCTCCTGTCCCCATGGCAACGTGATTATGATGCAAACTGCACGTTATGGACGCATGCATGTCGGACGGTGCCTGACAACCAGCTACTTTATCGGTTGCTATGCAGATGTGTTACCATTTATGGATAGTGAGTGTTCTGGAAAACGTTTCTGTACTGTTAAGACTGTGGATTCAGAGCTGTTAAAATTCCATCCATGCAGAAAGGATCTGATGCCTTATCTGGAAGCCCGATTCACTTGCATATCCAGTAAGTATATCTTGTTATGGCTGTTCCCTTTCGTATTGCTGCTCTCTTTACGTCTGATTTGCCATGATGGTCATTTATTATGGATATCATATTTTCACATTGTTAGCAAGATTTTCATACTAGATTGTGCAGTGCTGAATCCCCTGTGTAATCAATGACACAATGTAATGTGTGCTCTGTTTCCTGTACAGCATGACTTCAGTAGCGGAGACTTTTATCTATCACTTGGAAGACATTTGCATTCATAAACTACTTAAAGTTTCTATCATAAAGTGCCTACTGCAGACTATTTTCATACAAGCACAGAGGCATACAACAAAGAGACAGCTGAAAACACTCATTTCTTCCCAACTTTTAACCTTTACCCAAAGACAGTTCCCCCATTAAAGACCTTTAATCAATTACATTTTCCTTTGCTCTTAAAAAGGCAAGATGAGATGAGCCTTAAGCAAAGAAATGCACCATTCATCCCAAAATAGCAGGTCATTAGCTTTTAAAATATTCTGGCGCACGTATAGTGTAATTTTCTCCTGACACACACCTAGCTCATGAATTGGTAATGTCTCCATGGTGGAGTATTTGATTGATAGGCAATTGCCTCGTGGTACAAGATTTGATTGATAGGTAATGAGTCTGGTCAGGTAAACATGTAGCCTCTATCATCACAGGTCCATTGAGTTCAATTGAAGCCTAGAGGCGTGAAATGTGTAGGTTTTCCCTTGTCAAGCAAAATTTCTCTAAAAATATGGCAGAGTTGATTGAGTTGAATTTGTATGAAATGAAGTACATTGTGGGCTCAAGAAATGCAATGCTAATTTGTTTCCTTTCTGGAGTTTCTCACTGATTTGAAATCAATTTCTGTGGTGCCCCAAGAATCAACTGCAAAGTGATGTGATTTCACAAACTATGTTGTACTCCAAAACACCAAACAAGAAGATGTTGCGTGGTCCATCTTTGTACTTCCTTTGTAACGCTTGTCTGATTTATTTCATCAAGAAAATTTGGAGATTTTTTAAAATGTACAACTTAAACTAGATTTTTATTAAATGATAGTATCTCTAACATAAAACTTGAGTTGAAGTGTATCATTGACTCTTGTGTAATTCAGCCTATTTAATAAAGCCTGACGAAGGCGGTGAACCAAGCACTGAAAACTCAATTTTATGACGAAGCATCAAACAAGACTCCGAGGAACGAAATTAAAAAGAGACAGATGTTCTTTGTAAGCTCTAAGAATAACTCTTCCTTACTTTTCAACAATTAATGAAAGTACTTTGACAACCGGCATCCCATTTCTTAGCACAGAAAGGTTCTTCATACTTACTTAAGTATATAATAGGGATTGCTTCAAAGTTCTTTACGTCACTCTGTAATTATGATTGAGAAGAGCACTTGGCAGTCGTTACATCCTCAAAAAGACAATACTGAATGATCTCCACTTCAAAAGCCGATAAAACTGCAACTGTTCTGGCTTCACGCAAATTTCAAAAGGTGACATTGAACAGGATTGGCCACATGGACGGCAATAAGTGCATAGTCGCTTCTTGGATTTACACCATGATATTTCAGTTGCATAGACAGAGCGTATTTTAAAGGATCTTGAAGGCAATCAAAGAAAAATAATAAGTTTTGTCTTCCCATATTATCAAAATTGTACCAATAAAATCTATTGTAGTTCTGATTGGCTGCTTACAACTAACTTTACTTTCTTTTCAAATGTCATGCCTGTCAAAAAAATTATTTTTCTTTGAACTAAGTATCCGGACAATAAGTTTCCTGTCCTTTTTTGTGGTTTTGGGAGAATAGACTGTTGGTGACATTTTAGAAGAAAGGGGGCGTCACCCACCCATCCTTTACACCCCTTGCTTCCCAATGCGCCACCTTCCCGGAATCACGAAGGAAGAAAACTAAGATGCACTTGCAAGTCACGGTAATTTCCCCGTCTCTTGTCACTCTAACCGCACAACCCCCCGGTATAATACACAGGAAACATTAGGATAATGAGAAAACACTGAGGAGTTGTCTCACTGCAGGATACGGTTATGTAAGAAGTAGGAAGCAGCAGGGCTTTAATTAAAGCGAGATGTTCCTCTGAGTGACGAACAGTGGTGGGTGTCTGAGTCGCTTCACTTGTCATTATTATTAAAGAAAACGCACACACATCTTTCCTTATTGAGAACAATTAGAATAGAGAATACTTTACATTTTAACACAAAGATGAAAAACCACCAACAGCCAAACTCTACCTACACTTAACAATGGGCTATCTGATGTGGTACAATAGATTGTGGACTTATCTCGTTACAGAAAAAGAAGCATTACAAAAACTAAAGGCTCTTTCGGAGTTTTAGCACCGTGGGTACAAAAGAGCTAGAGTTATGCCTATGTAAGGTAGAATTTCAAAGAAAAGAGCAAAACACCATAGTTTTCACCTTATTACATTTAAAATCTTCCGCCTCTTCTTTCTCTAAGTGAAATCTGTGTGGAGAAGGTACAAGCCTCTTAAGGTGTCTTCTATCTTCTCATTTTCTACATTTGAAATGTACAGATAGGAAATTCAAAGACAAAGTACCTATTCCTCTTCAAATAGACTCATTTAAAATTCTACAGCTTAAGCACTGTTCACATGGTGCGTCCAGTTAAAGCGTTAACGTTGAGAACACAATCACAATTGCAAAATTACCACGTTGTTATATGAAATACCTTGTCAATAAACCTAAAGTCGAAGAAACTGAGATTACATTTTTCCGGGTCAGTCGGCATGAAACCATTTCTAAATGTTCCCTAGTGCAAAAAAGTCGACATTAACACTGCCATGAAGAGTCAGGGTTATTTCGCATTCTCTTTCTCTGAAACAGACATCAAACCCATTGCTCACAAATCTAACTCGCTTTGCAATCGCAATCACTGTCACCTTCTTTAACATAAACGGGCCTAAATGATCAAGAGTATTACTTCCATCAGTGGCTTAGTTCCAAAAGGATTTCGTAAACAGACCTTTGGTCCTGAACCCGTGAAATCGTGAATTGTCTAATCAACCGAGACCACCCAACAAGTACTTTTATTTCCATACAATTGGGTGAACAGAGTGCAAAACAAATGAGAAAACAACGATTATGCAAAGTTACATCGTTAATCAATTATGTGCATTCGGAACAACAAACCCAGCGACAAAATTAACATTTTACACACTGAGTACAACATGTAATCTTTGTGTTCATCATAAATGTTATGAAATTTCTTTTGTCAGAGACAAAAATGACGCTAAAGGTAATTTTCTTAAACTGTTCAACCGAGATTTATTGAATCTTACAGACGGTGATTTTTTCGAATAGGTTTACCGTTACCATGAAACCAACTGGTCGATTTGTTGAAACAAATTCAATTTATGTTTGTTCTTACTTGGAATACTGTAACAAAATAAAAGTTGTTGTTTTTCAACATTGGCGTTTGAAACATTAGGCCATATTGCATTGCGGTATGGAATAGTTAAATCTATGGCGTCATGCATATAGTCAAATACGCTACTGAAAATCAATGAGGACTCTCCATCCCAATAGTGAATATGTTCTACTATAGATTATAGTTTTTTACACTTAATGACTGAACGACCTTACAACTGTAACAGGTTGAGATTTATCTCTTGCATAAAGTTTGAGGAAAGGAGCAAAACCGCAATTATATTTGGCTTCCGATGGCCAAAAGGGCGTCATTCCGTGTCTCAAACATCTCCTCATGCTTTCCCACCAAAACCCCTGTATGGATCATGCATGGATCACGCTTTGATCACGCGCACCCTGTTATCTCCTCAAAAGAACGTCCAATCAGTGCAAAGACGGCACATGCACAATCCCGGCAGCCAATCAGCAAGTTGTGTGATGAGTACAACCAATCACCATCTGACATGTGGTATTGTATTCCTACTCCACCCCCTCATAGCCTACAGCATTAACCAATGGACCAAATGAGATGGAAGTGGTAGCAATTG
>JBCAUG010016468.1:0-10894 GCA_038406175.1 Haplosyllis leylae
CAGACCCACAGCCAGGGGAAAAGGGGGGCAAATTAAGGCCCACAGCTAGGGGGAAAAGGTGGGAATTCAGGCCCACAGCCAGATAAAAAGGTGGTAATCAAGCCAGGGGGGAAAGGAGGCAGAATTCATGTCCACAACCAGGGGGAAAAGGAGGGGGATTCAAGCCCACAGCTAGGGGGGAAGGGGGGCTACTCAGGCCCACAGCTGTGGGGGAGCACTTGCTATGTGGCGGGCGGTATGCCTCTTGCATTCACGCAGGAGGACTTTCTTGATTGTACGTGAACTCACAGACACAGCACACCGGGGACTCAAGTGGTTTTACTGACCTATTGTCTTTCCTATCTCGCAAATTGTGCTTTGAAGAAATCCAATTCCATCGGGAAAACTGTGAGTAATATTACATTAATACCTAATCAATACATTGAACATAAAGTCAGATCAGCCTAGCCTACGCAAGATACAGCAACAGTTTTTACCGCCCGCATCCGAAGGATGGGGGAAGGTAATAGTTTGAGTCGTGTTTGTCAGTTCACAGGAGGGGTGGGGGGAAGTATCCAGTCCTGGCCGAGTGGGGGGGGGTAGCCGAGCCAGGTCGAGCTGGGAGGGGTTACCCATTCCTGGGCAGTGGGGAAGCACCCAGTCCTGGCTGGGGGAGCACCCAGTCCTGGCTTGGGGTACATCTCCACTCACCCCCCCCCCGAAATTTTTTTTGGGGCGGGGGGTAACACGGTTCCCCGGGGATAGGTGGGCTTCACAGCGGGCGGTATGCCTCTTGCGTTTACGCAGGGGGACCTTCTTGTTTCTTATTCTTGTGGATTTCTTCAAGTCAATCTATCACACGGAAGGATAATGGGTCAGTGAAGCCTCTCGATTACCATATGTGTACAATGCTGAACGGAATCGAACCCGTAAATCCTCAACGCTTTCAGACTCTCTATTGTTCTGGATAATACTTGTACATTGCGGTTTATATTGAACGTAAGAAACAATGAATCCAGTGTATATAATCCGTCTCTGTGTTCAATAGACGGAGAGAAATCCGTCTCGCATTGACAGAAAGTTACGAAACACGTAACAAAACGCATTGAGTTCTGTGATCGATTTGTTGAAGACAATCTGATAACAGGTACACAGGTTATTTTAAAGGCTTTTTGTTTTTATTTCTTTTTAATTTTATTTAATTTTATTTTTTGGGAAAACGAAAATTCAAGTGAGGGTTGAATGAGAGACCTCTTATGCTCTAGTATGAAACCTTTCTGACTGAGCTAACAATGTCAATGTTGGTAAGACTGCTCTAATAAAGCAATGATTTTATAACAAATAAGTTCTGGCTTTGAAACAAACAATATTTGGCTATTTAAATTGATAAGATCACTATTCTCATGATATTTTATCACTTTATTTGCTATTAATTTCGTTTCCATAAAGTTTGCTTCCCTCGGTGGCAAGTGGCTCTGAAACATTGCACACCTCATGTGTCCCCCGTAAAGATGGCTGCGTGTTGCTGCCTTTCCACACTTGCTCTTACATAATCCCCATGGTTTAACCAGTTAATGTAACCTCAGTAAACTCATTCATGGGATGTACCATTCCTCACTGGGAAAGGAGTACATTGCAAAAAGTAAAACAGTACCAAAGGCTTGTTATGCAAGAATGTTGTGATTTTTAGTTGCCTTCTTTTCCTTTCTGGAAATTTTAAGCATCATAATGAATTTCATTTGGCTCTTTTTCATTTTCTATTTGTTAAATTTAATATATTTGCAAAAGAAGAAAACTTTTCCCACGATAATGGCATGTAATAACCAACCTATATTCACAGTCATTTCTACTGCTGGACGGGACAACTCGCGAAAATAGCCCTATATTGGTCACGAACATCCGCCTTTGTCGTCATGTCCACATTTCCTTCCATTGTTTTGTATTACATTATGAGTAATGGGGAGAAAGTACTGACGCCTCGGGGCCAAAGCTGCAAATGACATATCCTTGAGCATTTATTCTGTTTATCATTCCTGTTGTTATTGTTTTCCACCGGGTATTATAATAAAAAATGGAAAGCAGCTGCAGCTCACGGAATCTTTAAGTGCAAGAACGTATGTCTCTTTATTAATGCGCTTCATAGAAACGTGCTTCTCAGTAATAATATAAATTCCGTTCACTAAAGGTGTGTACACACTCACCGAAAACGAACTCGTAACCAACGTCGCTATCTGAGAAACATTTGTAATGTACTTTTTGACAGGTTTGTGTTGCGAATTTTACTGTACAAAAGAACGCATTGAAGTATTGTCTTTGAAGTACTGTATAAATTCTTGATCATTGGCCATTCATTCGAGTTTTTCAAAATAACATCAAATTTCACATTTTAAGACATAGTTTACATCAGACATGCTTTAATGATTTTTCAAATGTGAAATGGTGCATGAAACAAACTTCAGTTAAAGGTCTGATAAGTACCACAGGCCTCTGTGGCCTATCTGGATAAGCATTCAACCTCAGATCCAATGACGGTCAGTGTTGTGAGTTCAAATCCCACTGGAGGCAACTTTTTTAAAAAAAAAAGAACTTCTTCATGCAAATTCAGGCTTAAAATGTAAATGCCATCTTATCATGGAAAACTCGATTGATTTTATTTACACCACTCACATCAAGCGATGCCACTAGAGTTGGTACATGGATTCCATAGATCTACCCACGTTTCACGCGGCATTGCTTTCGTTCAGTGTGAAAAGGGTCTTAGAGTATGAGTAGACATTGCTATTCTCATCTAATGGGAAATTATACCCACACCTGATTACACAGTCTGTGTTATTAACAATCATTTCTCCATCCATTAAATCTCCTATAAATGCGGGCGTAACGGAATAATTTACTCCCAACACCCATCACAAACAGTACACAGGCATTGCAAACCTCATCCTGTAGAGACGTCAGTAAATTTGGACTATTTTGAGTTCTGACATACCTTTCACAAGGGTAATGAGAAGTTTTTATTTTTCAATCATAAATAAACCAACATTTATCTAATAGCCCATAATTATATTTTATAGCCTAATGACTTTTGAAGTTTTCCAGTAGACTGCAGGGTAGTTTTTCATTACTAGAAATGAACGTGAAGTCGGCTATCCAATCATATACACGGACACTAATTGCAATGCTCTTTTATTCATAGACACCCCGACAATGCCTGGAAGAACAATACCCATTGGTCAATTGCGACGCCATATTTCACGTTCATTTCTAGTAATGGATCACATTCCGGGCATGCGACGTTTTCCTTAATCGTAGGTTAGGAATGGGGTACCCTCCCCCCCCCCCGAACAAGACAGTCGAGCGACCAGTTATTATGCGGCGGGGGTATGCCTCTTGTGTTCACGCAGGATGGCTTTCTCGTTTCTGAATGAATCGAAAAGCACCACTTTAATCATCACACAAACGGCAGCTTCGAAAAATAGTTTATTGGAACAAAACAGATGAAACAATAACGTATCATTCACATCCATTCACACTGACGCAATGTTTTGAGGTGTGGATTTGTTATGACCTTGTTTTCAATAAAAACGAAGTAAACTTTTTTGTTTTGGGATTGGTAGATTTATGAAATATTTTTTATGAAAAAAGATTGTGATATGAGTGAAATAAATTCGGATGAAATGATGATGTGTGTGATGCCATTTGCTCTTCTGATGACGTCATTTCCGCATGTGATTTCTTCTTTTCAGAGTTCCTCGTGTTTTATACCATATTTCCTGGAGGACAAAAATAAAATGTTAAATAAGTAAAAAAAAAATAAACAGCACAGTTACGCTTTATCAAAATACACAGAAAATGGCAACATTTCTGTATGAGCTATAAAGTAAATAGATTAGGACTTTTGAACAAGATTAATTATTAAAAAAATTTATCCAAAGATGAACAAACTAAGAGGGTGAATTTGCATATGAATTCTTTGACACGGTCGGTGGAATCGACATGAAAGTGCGGCGCAATGTTCAGAGCTGCGCAATGTACTCACATATTCAGAGCTGCGCAATGTTCAGAGCTGCGCAATGTACTCACATATTCAGAGCTGCGCAATGTACTTACATTTTGAGGGGCTGCGCAATGTACTTACATTTTTAGGGCTACGCAATGTAGTTACATATTCAGAGCTGTGCAATGTACTTATATTCAGAGCTACGCAGTGTACTTACATATTCAGAGCTGCACAATGTACTTATATTCAGAGCTGTGCAATGTACTTATATTCAGAGCTACGCAATGTACTTACATATTCAGAGCTGCGCAATGTACTTACATATTTAGAGCTGCGCAATGTACTTACATTTTTAGAGCTGCGCAATGTACTTACATTTTTAGGGCTGTGCAATGTACTTTAATTTTTAGGGTTGTGCAATGTACTTACATTTTTAGGGCTGCGCAATGTACTTACATATTCAGAGCTGCGCAATGTGCTCACATATTTAGAGCTGCGCAATGTACTTACATATTTAGGGATGTGTAATGTACTTACATTTTTAGGGCTGCACACACTTGCGGGAAGAACTCCTCGACTCGTGTCATTATTTCACCGTAATCTTTCCTGAATGCATCCGGCATGTGGATCTTTCCAAGTTCGCAACACTTCTGCGGAAAGATAATATTAAGGTTCAAAATAGGAGCTTTAATGTGAGTGTGATGTGGACTTTTCATTATTCGCCAGTCACTACACAGAATCAAACTGTATGAGATGTTTTACTTGAAAGAAAGTTTTAAAATGTGGAAAATGATGTGTTCCTGGCATATTTCGAAATGTTCTTTTCACATTGATGAAATCCCATGGTCTAAAAGCTCAAATAGTTGGTTCATATCCTCCGAAGTTTTTGGATGACAAATATATCAGAACGAATAACAAAGAGACAAATCTATTCACACCGAGCACCAGCGCCATCATTGACGCCAGTGATGACCCTTGGGAATGGGTCTGGGAGCCATTTTCGAGAGTCAGCATCAATGTTACTCTGTCTCAACATAACAATTGGAATTCCTTCCAAAGTGTCAATGCTGACGCTGAAGCTGACGCTGCTACTCGGTGTGAACACAGCTTTAGAAATTTTCCAAATGAGATGTATGCGTATAATTTTAGAATTTTCTCAACTTCCATTACTAGCAGCCATCGCTAATTTTTCGTAAGTGGAATTCCCGAATATTTCAGTAAATTTTAACCTTTATTAAAAGTCCTATCAAAAAAAGATCTACACCTGTCTTAAAATGATATCTACATTTCATTAACATTAAAAACCCATTAAAAACGATTAAAAACCTTTCGCAAATTAGACTATTATCCAAAAACTTTTTAGCGATGATTGCTAGTAATGCTTACTGGTTTAAGTTTAACAGTGTACACTTCAGAGTTATATTGTCTACTTATTGTAGACTTTACTCTGCAGTGGCAAGACGTGATCTTTGAACAGAGAAATTCCTTACTGGATAGACAGAGTAAACTTTAGGGGTGCAATTGTCGAGGTTTTCACAAACACACAAAAATGGCAACAATGACATGTACTACTTAGGAATCCTCAAACTGTCTTTTATTCCGGCACCACTTCAATCTTGGACTTAGATCATTTAGTTAGAACCAATAGAACATGAACACAAAAAGATTTCAGATCTCCCAAGCAACAAATTCATCAATTTATCAGAGAGGAAAGCATCAGATCCAAATGGCTGAGGTCCCAGGTTCAATGCTCAGTGGGGCAACATTTTGTTGCTGGATGTTTTTTTTTGTATTTACATAGTAAAGCCTCTGATGCCAATTTCCCCTTTATTACCAACTTGGGCCATTTTGTGAAAAATTCAAACAGGAGAAAAGAAAGCATTAATATTAGTCACTAACCAATCAGTGTTCACTATGTTTGCAAAGGTGTGAAATAAATTTTTCAGTTGGCCGAGTGGAATTTTAATGTCCCAATAGAGTTTTTCACAAACGCTCTCCAATACAAGAATGGCAACATTGCCAACTTCGTTTTAACTCTGCCATTAAAAATCAACTTGTCCAATAAAGCATATAACCTTGAAATATAATCCTCATGTACTCTTGATTTCTTATTTTCCATTTATTAACATCCATTTGTGCAAATAAAGAAGATAACTGCAAATATATCGGAATACAAAGTTGGCAATAATGCCAACATTGCCAATTTTGTGTAATAGTGAAAAACTCGAATTGTATAGAGATATCCTAATGTAACCAATAATTAAGCATTGTTGATTCTCTATTCGGGTTTTCCCTAACACACAAAATTGGCAATTTTGGCAGACCCCGCAGGTTCAATACTCACTCGGCTAATATTTTATTGTTGACATTTTTTCATGTAGTAAAGCCTCTGATGCCAACATTGCCATTATTTCCAATTTCGGTTATTTTGTGAAAACCCCAATTATTATAGATCTACTATGCATTTTTTTGGATACGATAAGAATGCACGTGTCTGGCTGGTGGATATTTGTCTCAAACCAATAAATCTGTGTGGGAAAATCCAAGGACATTGATTGAAACTAGTTACCTCGATTCCTTCTTCGATGTGCTCCTCACTCATAGGATCATCAGGGTTGGTTTCCTGTCTTTTCTGTGTGTATATTGTCAGCAGTGTGTGCATCACTGGAACACAAGCAAGTTTTTCACAATAAGATCAAATTTCATATTTTAAGATGGAATTTATATCAGACATGCTTTAATGATTTTTCAAATGTGAAATGGTGCATGAAACAAACTTCAGTTAAAGGTCTGACCAGTAGCATAGGAATCTGTGGCCTATCTGGATAAACATTCAACCTTAGATGGAATGAAGGTCAGTGTTGTGTGTGTGAGTTCAAATCCCACTAGAGGCAACTTTTTTAAAAAAAATTAAACTTCTTCATGCAAATTCGGGCCTAAAATGTAAATATGATCTTATCATGAAAAACTCGAGAGTATCAGTGATGGGACCCATCCTGGATTTGAATTCCAGAAAATACCACCAAAGTACAAAAAGGACTGAAAACTATTTGAACGAGAAGAAAGACTTGGAACAGAAAGTAGAAAACTAAATCACCAGGTTGCCATGTTCCTTGCGTGTTTCTCATTTGGATTTTGCTGATTCATCACCCTGCAGGAAGAATATCCAATTCTGACTGGTTCTTAAATAGTTTTATCTTTTGTAAGGTTCTCTATGACAGATTTTTTTCTAGTTCAGTCAGAATTTTGTGACCAAAGAACGACTAAAAAAATTTTCTTATATACAACCATTGTAAAACTATTCAAGAACCAATCAGAATTGAGTATTCTTCCTACAGGATGTTCATGGTGCGTTAACGAAGATACACTAATTTTAATCCTGTCATTTAAAATCCTCTTGTGTATTTAAATAAAGAGATTGCACTGAAAGAACAACTTTTTAGATTTACTTATCTGGTGTTGAGAAAACCTTTTCTTCTTGTAAGCTTTTAAGTAGCCATAAATAGCTCCTTTGACATCAGATTGTTTCCGAAGCATGAAAAAGAGGAAAAAGAATGTAATTCAAGAAAGCTTTTTCAGGTTGCGTGTCGAGTTTCTGGGTAATTCCGAAGTTCAAAAAGCGATCCTGTTTTCTCCAAACACCATTACCTATCAGTTGCTCTTGTCTATAAAAGGTAGAATAACAAGCAACTTTTTGTTTCTTTATTCTTCACAAAAAGAGTTTCACAGCAATGCGTCTTCTTGATATGGCATCCTTTGTTGAAACCAAGCAATCAAGGTTCCAAAGGGAGAATCCTGTACAAACGCGTAACACTTCACTTTTGATACAATGAGCCATCATATACTTGAGACGTGTTCAGACAGAGTCGAGTTTTTCCTAAACTACACAAATCTGACATTTCTGGCATTTTTGTACAAAACTGACATCGGTGCTTTAAAAATAAATAAATAAAAATAAAGCTGCCTCAAGTAGGAATCGAACTCATAACACCAACATCTATGGATTGGAATTCTAATGCTTTACCCACCCAGCTAATCTGTCATTCCTTGCCAGTCTCAGATTTTCAGACCCTTATAAAGTCATGCTCTATTGAATCTTGAAATGACCCAAGTCCAAAAAGTGAAGTGGAGCATCAACACATGTTATGAAAACCTCGAGTGATAGCGTTAACGCTTTTGCAATGGGTCCATTTTGAATTTTGAGGCTGGTGAGAACGCTGATACGGACGCTCTGTCTGAATGGTGAGTTGAAATCAATAGCGTTTTTCTTAATTTGTATTCATTTAATTAGATGAATTAACTGAGTATGACCAGAACCAGTCAAGAATGATTATAGGCTATTGAAAGTTTTTCTGTGTCTCTCACTCGCAATTGGTGTAATGATTAGCATGCCTGACTGCTGATCAGGGTTCAATCCTCAGAGACTTTATCTTAATGTTACAAGTTTTGTTGTCTAATTAGTTGAATTAGATGAATTTTCTAATTAAAAATAAGAAAAACTCAAAGGTAGATCGATTCTTTCGGAGCGTCGATAAACGCGTTGTATATAAATATGCCCTTATCCTGTCTTGCGAAAAAAAACCAGGTGTGTATACAAATTCATTCCGAGAAATTAAAACTACTTTCAGTGCCAATGTTCTCATTATGTAAATATCTCACAAATTGTTTCAAACGTTTTTGGTTGGTAACATGTAGTATTCTCTCTTTTGTATTGGAGTTCTCAGTTGTTCCACTATCCTACATTCATGTCGCTAATGAATTAATGGAACTGGGTTAATATGTGGTCTATTTGTGATTTGACTAGAATTAATCACTGGAAATCATCATCAATACATACATTCTGCACAGCATTGTGCCCTTGTGATATTTGCCAACTGATCTATTAGATCTATTGTGAAACTCTAGTAAACATGTTGAGACTCGACAAAAAAAATTTTTTTCAATGTGATAGATTGTTAACATTGATAAATTATGTTTGTCTGACTTGAATATATATCTCTACCTGGTATTTCCCTAAATTTCAGTTAACCTTAAATATTAAAAGATTGCCATATGAAGCTGATTTAACAATGTTCAAGATGTCACCACAAGGGTCAGATTCAAATAAACATTCTGAATACTTTACATTTTTTTTTTTGTTTTCTTCATTTCTGGTTTCCAAGGAAATAATTTCAAGATTTAAAATCATCAATCTGGATTCCCAAGTTTTTCACCTAAATTAGATCACAGGTATTGATTTTGAACCACAAGAGTATTGCTATTTCAAAATTACTACTAGTAATGCAGAATTTATTATTAATAACAAAGTTTCAAATTTCTTGAAATACATATTCAGAATTTGAAACTGTATGATTCTTTTATATTATGGACATTTCTATTTAGCATTGAAAAATTAGAGAAATAAAAATAGTAAGCAAGTCACAACTTTGATTTTAATCTGAGCTGTGCAAGAGCTCCAAGGAAATCGAAAAGGAACAAAATTGTAACTTCACATTTCATCAGGAAACGCGTCTTTTTCCTTTGTTGGATAATTTAACTCATTTTGTATGGGATCACTGATACTCCTATTTGGACTTCTGGTGGCATCTGACCTGGATTTCAAAACCAGGGTGGATCCCTCACTTGCCTGTTTTATTGCCTGTATGCTATGGATTCTTAGTTTGACACCTGATGACGTCTTGACAACGGGCATTGTAGCCGAGCCTTTTTGATACCCGTACTTTTTCAAACTTTGGTGGGACTCGTACACGCACCGATGGTGTGAGTCACTGCTGTTCAGCTTAATCAAGAACACTTATTGCGAACAAATTTTGTTGTTGAATGTCTTTCTTCCAAGCTGTGATTTTTAATTGCTGTATTGCATCAAATTTCCATTTCTGCCAAATATTGGTACTTCAATACAAAAAAAAAATTGACCGTAATCGTGTTTTCCCTTTTTTATATTAGGTTTTTTTAATTAGTAGATTCTAATTAATTAGTAGAATCTAATTAAACTAGAATCAGTCAAGCATGACTGAAGACTGTTGAACGCTTTTCGGTGTCTTTTACTCACACTTGGCTCTTTGGGTATATTGGCTACAACTCCTGACTGATGGTCAGTGGGTTGTTAGTTTGAATACAGGGATTTTTCAAAAGAAATATCTGGTCTAACTAATTTAATTTTGAATTCAAAATAGGAAAAAAACATTTTTTTGGTATCAGACTTTAATGCTTTGCATGTCAAGTTAAAAATTAACATCAGGTGTCACTGCAATAATTGGCATTATATTCCTTTGGACGCTTCCTGATTCAGCTACGTCTTAGCACTTGTGCAGCAGTTTGTTTGTTTGTTCGCGGGAGCTGAGATGAGTTGGAATCTACTCCAAGAGGGGTGAAACGGAGTCGTATACATTTTTCTAAGTGAAAAATGTTACAACTTTAGAGCATCATTTACCTTATTGTGTACGACTTCGTTTACCCCCCTTCCCCCCACTCCAGATCAGATGAAAGCTGAAGATCCGCTCTGGACGGTGTAACTGATTTATTTGTTTCTTTACTTGAAGGAGCTGATATGCACTGGATAGAGCCGCCTCCAGATGAGATTAAGGCTGGAGATCCGTTTTGGACGGTGTACGAGCTGGAACTGGACGATGAGTTCTACGCTTGGGCGTTCAACACGATCCATGCGTTCGACGGAACCGGACCGAGCGGCGCAGGATTCACGTGAGTAACACCGTCAATGTCTGGTCCCTGGTCCTTCCTGTGACAGTTTTCTCTTTCTTTTCCTAATGCTTTTACATCAGGACTTGGTCAGACACTGAATTTCTTCGAGAGTTTGTTACTGGGATGGTGACTAATTACCTAGATGTCTAGTTTACTTATAATGGTATTCTGCAAATGGGCTTCTCGTTGTGTTTTGATAAGTTCCAGGTTCGCATC
>JBCAUG010016479.1:890-10893 GCA_038406175.1 Haplosyllis leylae
CCTGGGAGACTGTCTGTGGTACTCTGTTACCAGTCAAGTTTGTCGTTTCGTGTTTTGGATTCTCTTCTGGAGAAATAATAGCTTCTTCTCTCTTTTCCTGGGAGACTGTCTGTGGTACTCTGTTACCAGTCAAGTTTGTCGTTTCGTGTTTTGGATTCTCTTCTGGAGAAATAGTAGCTTCTTCTCTCTTCACCTGGGAGACTGTCTGTGGTACTCTGTTACGATTCAAGTTTGTCGTTTCGTATTTCGGATTCTCTTCTGGAGATATAATAGCTTCTTCTCTCTTCTCATGGGAAACGGTTTGTGAAAATCTGTTAGCAGTCAAGTTTGTCGTTTCGTCTTTTGGATTCTCTTGTGGAGAAATAATAGCTTCTGTCTTCCCATGCCTTTGGTGTTTTGCATTTTCCTCTTCATAAGGCACTTCTATTTTTCTCTTCTTATGGGGAATATTGTGTTGAAGCTTGTTTGTACTGTTATCTACTTCTTTTGGAGTTTGTTCTCTCTTCTGATCGGAACCCGAGGCTGTGCCATCTAATTGCAGGTCGATGCCACTGTCTGTAAGAAAGTTGTTGGCTTATTGTCTGTCAGTGTTATTCTCGTATGTCTTTTTTAACCGTAGAAAAACATAAACATTTAAACATAGATAAAGTCAAAACAATACAATACTACGGTTGAATACAATGGTCTCAATTATTGAGAAAGGGAATTATCAGCTGACCTGTAGACATATTTTGTAAGACTGTTTCCAGAGAAGACGAAGAAACCACATGTTCTGAAAATTATGAAAAAATTCTGGACTAATTGAGAGAAGTACAAATGTCCCAATTTGTAACACACGAATATTTTAATTTAACACACGAATAGGGTAGATAAGAAAAAAATGCCTGCAAAGTACATAAATTAACGACGCACTGAGTACGATTGACACCAGTTGATTAACATTGCAATGAACAGTCTTAAACAAATAAGTATAAATATTAACATGTTAGTAAAACGTTTTATATACCTTTCTCTTGTTCCAATAATTTATCCTGTGAAAATATTATAAACAGTATGCGGTACATTTTACAAATTGCTTTTACAATTAAGAAATCGAAAGATGTGCAAGTTTTAACTACAGAAATCAGCAAAACGTCTTCTGTCTGAAACAAATGAAATAAATGTGTAGCGTGCGAATATTTTAAAAGAAATGTACTTACATATTTCTTTTGAAGTTCTGGGTTGTGCACTTCAAGAATTATTTGCCTGTCGCCTTGCGTAAAGATGAACTTCCCCATAATGTATGGTGCATCACTTTTGTTTCGTGGGACGAATTTGTGCGGCATAGACGTTTTCAGATTCTCTTGCACTTTGACAGTTCCTTGCTCTTTCTTTGGGACGAGCACACCAAGTCTTGTTCTCTGTGAACTTTCGTCTCCTTGAGAGGGTTCACACGGTTTAAGAAACTCAGTAACTGGGGGAAGGTTATTAGCGGGAGAAGAAGTTTCAACAGGTTTCTTTTCGTTCTCCTCCCCTTTACTCTCAAAACTTGACAACAAACTGACAGATTCGACGTCACTCTCATACTTTTTCCCAGAATATTGGGAACTCTCATCGTCCCCAGCACTTCCTAAACGACAATCCTCTGAGTCCTCCGCACCACAAACATGGTCATCTCCACAATAGTAATGCTGATCACTACGCTCACCATCGGCTTCGTCCACGTCATTCTCATTCTCATAATTTTCATCATCAGTAGTTTCATCCAAATCAGAAGGGATGGGAGAGTAAGAAATATCCTTCAGCTCACTAAGCTGGCACTCCAACTCCATTTTCAAATAATGAAGTTCATCTTTCGTTACCATATCCCAGGCCAAAACAAGTTTCATCATGTTTCTAACATGTGGGGGAGAAATGTTATATTTTTCACAATCTTCACACAAATTGTACGTAGAATAGAACAGTTGCCTAAAGTATGGAGACCTACCCATTAACACAGAAGGACCACTTACTTTCGCTCCAGTTCTGGGTTTCTGTAGAGGGGACTGCAGTGAAAACATAGAAGAGTACTTCAAGTTGCTTTCGGATTCACTGTGTTCGTTTTCCATAGTAGCCCTTCCCTTATCTCCATGGGGAGAAGTCACTTTCTCAGGAACAGTTTTAGACGTCTCCGGTACAGTTTCTATCCGTGATGGCGGCTTGGACACAATGTGTTTGGACACAATGTTATGAACATTTTGAACAGAGTCAGATGTTAAGTCCCTGTGTTTGGCCTCGTCGTTTCCTCCTACATGACGAGAAGTGGTTGTTGCCGCAACATTGTTGTCGTCCGATGTATTCAAACGTTCATCTTTAAAATTGACATCAGAGTCAGATGTTAAGATCTCTTCCTGTCCTTGTACATGAGGAGATGTGCTTCTTGCCCTAACATTTGTGTACTCCGAGGAATGAACAATCAAATTAAGATCCGAGACAGATAATAATTCCTTGTTCTCTTCTCCTGGATGAGGAGAAGTGCCTTGCGTGGGAACAGTTTTGTCCTCCGGTGAATTGTTAGCACTCAAATCTAGAGCAGAGTCATTTCCTTCAATCGGTTCCTTGTCAAGGTGTACCCATATGACACATTCCTGCGAAGTATCTGTAGGTTTAATGTCGAGAGTATCTCCAGGACAAGTGGATTCAGCCGGAGAAATTTCCTTTGTAGAGACAGCTTGCGAGAGAACAAGATTGTTACCACGTTCTGCATTTGCATCTACAGCTGCTTCATGTGGAGAGACGAGATTTTGTCCAACTAAACTGGACGTAGACGAGAGAATAATATTTACAGAACGCTCGTCAGCTGCCACCTCTTGGTCCGGAGATACAAGACTGTCTCCAACTGAATTGGAGGTAGACGAGAGAACAGCATTGTCAGGACGCTCTGGATGAGCTGCTGCTTCGTCTGGAGAAACTAAACTATCTGGAACTACACTGGAGGTAGACGAGAGAACGGCATTGTCAGGACGCTCTGGATGAGCCGCTGCTTCGTCTGGAGAAACTAAAATATCTGGAACTACACTGGAGGTCGAGGAGAGAACAGGATTGTCAGTACGTTGTGGATCCGCTGCTCCCGCTGCTTGGTCTGGAGAAACAAGACCTTCTCCAACTGAAGTGGAGGTAGACGGAACTTGGGTGGGATCAACTTCTCCTGACGACATGTTTACACGAAAAAATCTGGAAATGTACATTAACATATTGTAATAAACAAACAGATATGGATTACAATTCAGATCAAAGATATTTAAAGTATAATAACAAGTGTTAATGTGCGCACATTATTATGTAAATAAGGAATAGATAATTATAATATAAAAAGACATGTTAATAGCAAGTACCTTGTATGAATAACAGGCTGAGAACGCTAACACACTATACACCAGGAGGTGCAAATAAGACAATGGACATACACGTAAGACTTTTGATAACAACTGCAAATAAATTTATATTGACAGGCCATTACTTGATGCAGTAAAAATTTCTAAGCACAATGACATATCTTAGCAATGAAGACATAGACCGATAGACGAATTATTTGATATTTTGTTAAAAAATTTTCCAGTTTTTGTGAGAAATTCAAGATGGTGGCTGGAGAAAGTCCACAGCTAAAAACTTTTGATTCGTTAATTTCATTTACAACGCAATATCCATCTGCTTTTGCCTGTCGGTCAAGACCTTTGTACATTTAACTTGAGAATAGAATACATCGTTACCTTTGGTAATGGAATCGAACGCTGTAATCTTAAATATTCGTTCAGATTTTCACTCTCCAGTGGAGAAAATGTCGGCTCCAGTGGAAGTGACGCGGGAGAATATTTCGCGCATGCGGCTTGCGTTCTCTACTTTGCACCTCCTGAATATGCACATCTGCAGGACTGGACCAGCCAGTTGCACTGTCTAGGGGTAGCCAATGCTAAGGCTAAAAATAGCTCTCATCCCAAACGGACTTCTGAGAGCCAAGGGAATTACAAAAATTGAACTGTTCTTCCTCCATGATGTGAAATTCCTTGGCTGCCATGTGGGAAGAGAGCACTATTCATTCACAAAGTCAATGGCCACCGGCCTGCATGCTGACAGGGAGTGTGCAAGCCTCACGCCATAGGGTGTTCCATTGGATTACCGAAATATTAGTCTAAACCCTGAACAGGAAATCGTGAACCGGCGGCTGCCTAGCTGGCTTCACCTCAGTTTTACACTCATATGCCAAAAAAAAAATCATCTCCTCTGGTTCCCGCTTACTTTTTACTGCGGAGTTATGGTTTGGGGATATCGACAATTGGTCATTGCATATTACCCCTATAGGCCAGTATCCGCCATATTAGAACGCTTTTCGGGGACGAAGTTTGTTTTTGCTGTTGGAAAGTTAATTCTTCGCCATAACTGTTCACTTCTTGTGATGGTACTATGATAACATGGGAAGTAGTACATATTAAGCATTCTAGATTGATATTCAAGGAAATTGGTTCAAAGGTAACCTTTTATTTTTCAATAAACTGTTGGATCTTTAACTTCCCTTTGACAGGACAACATTGCCGAAAACACTACTCCCACTTCCTGTTTTTCTCTTTCATCTCCATTTTACATTGTTTATAACTGAGTATTACAAGTCCGATATAAAAATTAACATCAAAGTGAGGTATTGACATGGTAGACTCTAGTCCTTGTGGATTTTTTGGTTGACACTGTAGTCTAGATCTACCATGAAAGTGTCAAATGGGCCGCTTCGATAGATCTATGCGCATTAGTCAATGGGTGTGTTTTGTCAAGTCATAAAGTTCAAAACTTATTCAATTGCGGTACAGCGAACCATCCTTTGGTATCGACCCATCATCCATGTATTGGAATTCATCGATGATTGTATTTATGATCATCGAATAACTCCCGAGATATCTCCAGAGAAATCAACCGTGGTCAAGGCATTTTAGAGTAAAGATCCACAAAGTTGATTACTAATCGTTATTCAGGACCAACATTTCTTCATTTTCATGAAGTTTTCGGGACAAAATGGTCAAATAATAGGTTGGCGCCCCCCCCCCCAAGGGTTGGCTCTGGGAAATCGTGGATCCGCCACTGGTGAAAGGATCCAAAAATTAGTAGATCTAGCATCCTTTGGAACTGACATGCGCGCGAACAAACAGTTGTGCTTCAAGAGAATTTTAAGAAAATTTGGTGAAATTAATCAAGACTTCTTTTCATTTCAGAGAGGATTCGCTTAAAAAGAAGAGATGCCTCCACCCCCACCGCCCCCTCCGGGGCCACCGCCACCACCCGCGGCACCATCTGTTAACATGATAAAACCAACATTAAATAAGAAAGAGGCGACCAATCGAGGGGCTCTTCTTTCGTCAATACAGTCAGGAACGAGATTGAAGAGCACCAAGCATCTCATGGTAGACAAAAGTGGACCTGTGCTTGATGGTAAGAAGCCTTTGTCGAAACATTTAGGTGCCTGCAAGAAAGCGTTGTACTTGATAGCAGGGTTCTCACTGGCACTGGAAAACCTGGAAAAATGAGAGAACTTTTTCCAGTCAGGGAATTTTGGGTGAGTCAGGAAAGTCTGTTATTTATAGACATAGCTTTGTTGAAGATGAATTCCATGAGAGATAAGTGGGAACCCTGTTATGTCTTGATCTTCTTGACTCGAAATACATGTACATCTTGGTATCATATGTGTCATGTGTGATACAGCTTCAAAGATAATGGTATCTTGTAGTGTAGTCTGTTTAAAAGGAGGTTAGTGAGCAGTACTATCACTATATAATATAGTTTCTGGTTTCTCCTGCCTTAAAACGTTGCTACACTTGCTCATATTCTGTAATGTGCAAAAGATAAAATGTATGATATTGTTGGTTAACTTCACACACGAAGAAGTAAGAAAGAATGGTAACAAGGATATACTGCTGAATAATTATGGTAAATAAGCTTCATTTTGCATCCTTATTGATGGAATTCGCCTTTAAGTATTGAAATGGAATGAAACATTAGTTCCTTATTTTATTTTCGTGAAGTTTGAATTGAAGTACAACCCATGAAATAGCATCTACTCATATTCATTTGACACATGTTCTATTAAAACCTTTCTTCATATTTTATTTATTTGTACTGAGAAGTTTTGTCTTCTATTACATAATTGAATATTACTCGTTAGACATGCTACAATTAGAGACTGGCTGTTCGTTCCCTTAACTGATTGGTGTTATTTCAAAATTGTATGCCCAGGCTGATATATCGTCCTAAAGTTTATACTCTACTATATTCGGCAAATATGCTAATAAAAAACATAGTTCATGTGTCACAACGTTGGTTTAATGAAGTAATATCCAAAGGATTGTGAGTGGAATTGCCATTCCCTAATAACTCTTGCAATTTCCTCCTGGAAAAGCTTACCCTAATTTCTTCTGTGTTTCCAGTGGGAACCCTGTCGCGGTCTGTTTCACATCAGTGGAACCACCCAATGTGCTTAGTAGATCTTCGGGCCCGAGGCCTCTAGACAGGACCGGGTTACCCCTCTGGACAGGGCAGGGAGTATCCCCTCCCCCGACTGGCTGTGCCGCGCACAGTACGCCTCTTGCAGTCACGCAGGAGGACTTTGTATTTGATTCGAGCCAACAAAGGCTGCTGTTCCCTTTGAACACCTAACGACGGGTGGCTCATACACAAGCCACGTAGTACTCACACGGGAGTCATATGTAACCCACATGGCAGGTGGAAGTAAATGTATGTGTATGCGCACAATTTCCCCCCACCTTCCAAAACAAGTGACCAATTTGCTTGTTTCTAGACATATTTTTGTGGAAGATTAGTTCTACTTAAAAACAAAAGTATTGTTGGGGATGGGGTGGAGTAACACTTCAGTTGTACCATGTAAAACTGTGTGCTCTTTTAGTTTGATATCGCAACATTGTTTAAATCAATATAAAACTGAACATGCCAGAACTTGGGCTCAGGATGCCTTATTAACATTAACGTAAAAATGCCAATAACATATTAGTGGTCTTCAAACATCCAGAAGATTAAGCAATTAGATATATTCCTGGTACATCTTAGAGTCCAAGTTAAATGTCTCGCGTGCTTGAGTGTGTGATCCCCAGTCTTCTCCATACCTACCTCACTCCCCAAACAAGGGAATGTAGATGGTTCAGACATTTTCCAGCAATTTCAAAAGTAGAATACGGGGGGCATTCTGTAATAGCTGTATTTGTTTAAGTTTGTTTACTTTCTGAAGTAAGACGCATTTCGTTTGATACATCCCTCCGTTATATCTTATACCACACGATTTTATTCGATTGGAGAATGTTTAAAAGTCACTGTAATGTACTTCATTGCCAAATGGCTTGTTTACAATTAGTGTCTATGAGAAAGAAGTGTTTCGTTTCGTGGTCTATTGTAACAAGTACATGCTGCAGCAATCATTTCGATGCGCAGCGATTTCTAATGTACATCACTTTATATTAACTTCTGTATTTTAACTATTGATGTAGTGTGTTGATGGAATGTAATGTAATTACATCTACTCAATATAAGTTTATTGCATTTTTGAGAAATATTTATGATCGGATACTCTTGTTTGCTTCAGTCCTGTGCATGGCTGTTTTTGATAAATTTATGTAACATGCGAATAACTTTTACATCAACCATTTGGAACAGTCAATTTACGTTATGGAACACATCTTGAAAAAGGATAGTGACTTTTGCATAAAATTATTGGCTCAACTTGTGGCTGAAGTAAATCGTCTCTATATTTTTGTCAAAGTGACAATACCATGCGAGCAACTTTTACATATAACTTTTTGCAAGATTCAGTATACATTAAGGAACAGATTTTGAAAAAAGATTGTAATTTTTCCGTAAATTATTGACGCAATTTAGGAAAGTAAATGGTCTGTGTATTTTGTCTGTAACGTGTGCATAACGTTTTGCTTCTCAGGTAACATGGTCTCTTTCCTGCTTTTCACCCATTGTAGTTTTAACTTCCCCTCGCACGGTGCCTCTGAATAACTACAAGACTAGCAACTACACCAGTCAAGATTTGAGCCGTGTTCCAACGCCTCCTGTAGCCGCACCGCGTACCTCACGTCATACTAATGTCGCTATGAAAGTCTTCCAGCAACGTCTTGGCTGGACCCAAGACGTCTCTCCTACAGGTTCTCTAATACTGTGCACAAATTTTATTGTCGTTTCTGTAGCATATGCATGCTTTAGTTGGAATAGGTCAATGTACATTAAATGTTTAGAAATCATTTCAAATGTGGGAAGAGATTCCATTATAACAGGACTGTCAGTAGAAAGCTTAGTGGTAGCGATCGTATTCTGAGTAGTCATAGATACTATAGCATATAGATAATTCTCACAAAACGCAACATATGAAAGTGTGCCAAACACTTGGCTTTATCGCGTCATTACCGACCACGTACGTAGTGCGAGGGATGGTAACATTTTCAGACGTGTCTGTCTTGTTCACAAGGCGGAAGGGGTACATCCTCATCCTGTCCTGACCCTGCAAGGGGGGGGGGGGGCTACACCGTGGTCCTGGTCCTGCCCACGGGAGGGGGGTACCCTGACTAGGTCTGGTCTGGGGAGGGGGGTATCCTGACTAGATGATCCTACCCCTTGGCTAGGTCTGGTCTAGCATGATAACTTACCTTCCCAGACTTGAGGCTGCTCTTCAGTGGAACCAATGTATCTGAAATGATAGATTGATGAGCAGTATGGCCTGGGGATTTAATGATCATTTTCACTTTGGGAGGATGTGGTAGTCCTGAAAAGCTAGGTAAAGGTAAAGTGTCTATCTATGAGTGTAATGTCAAAACTCCTTGGTTTAAATGGGACCTTTTCCTCCTCAGTGCTGTTGCCTCTTCAATCAGGATGCTCATCCCAGTGTCACAGGTACCTCTAATAAGACGAAGCTTCCACTATCATTTTTTTGCCAAAAAATAACATTCTTCATGGTCTCTAAGCCCTTGCTCATCTGGCCTTGTCATGCTGTGTCATATACCTTGCTTGCCTCTCCATGATAATTACCCCAACTGCAGCTATGTCAACCACTGGCTTTCCTTGTGACAAGGCCCCTCGCATGAAGTATCTCAGCTGGTGAGGACAGATGATCTCCCAGTGACTGTGCTCTGAAACATGCAACGGCCTCTAGCATCTCTATCCTACATTGAAGGCTTTCTCCATGACTTCACAGTCTGGACCTGTTGCTCAGTGAAGCCATAGCGTTGGGGTAAACCTAGTGAGAAGTCATATGTTTGATGTCCAAACTTGAAAGAACTTAACTGAACTCTTTGCCTTTTAAATTTGGTCCATTGTCATTCATGATCTCATTGAGTGTGCTGATTACAGCAAACAGATCATGGAGCTGGTCTCTGGAAAACTGCATTGGTCTTGGTCTAAAGACAAATGGAAACTTACTGAAGTTGTCACACATGAGCAAGTACAGCTTACCATTTAAATGTAAGTGATCCATCACTTTCCATTCAAAGGACTTGTGGCACATCAATAGCTTTCAATGGCTCTGGGAAGGTGTGAGCTCTAATACATTCTTGGTACCTTCTAGTCAAATCAATGATATTAGCATCCAGTCTGGGCCAATACAGGTCTTGTCTTGCATTCTCCTGAATTTTCTATGCGGACATCTCACAAAGGCTGGTAGGAATTACAATTCTTGGTCCACACAGGAGGAGGCCATCCTCTTTTGACAACTCATCTCTGAAGTCCCAATATCCACTTGGCTGAGTCAATTCATACGCTGTACTGGTGATTGGGGATTTCACCAGTTTTGGACTCGGGATCAAAAACGAGGACCCCATTCCCCTCTCTCCGGCCCCGAGAATATGGGATACGAAACGGATTGTTAATACACGGGAACTATTTTGAGCCCTTAGCAAGTCAGTGGCTGATGCTTTTTTGTTATTAGTCGCGCCGCCTCAGCGGCGGATCCAGGATTTCCCGGGGGGGGGGGGGGGCGCCAACACACTGTTTGACCAAT
>JBCAUG010016490.1:0-10893 GCA_038406175.1 Haplosyllis leylae
TAAATGTACATAAGTTAAATGTAAGGAGACAAACTTACAGGGTCCAGTAGGGGCACTTTCCTGTGTGGAGCCTGCATCCATAACAGCAGCTGCTCATCACTAGCATTGCGGGCCCAGCATGAGAAGTGTCGCAGCTCCCTCACATCCTCACTGAGCTAGGCAGCATGTTGAAGACAAGCCTGCAAAGCAATGTGAGGAGTTAGAATAGTAAAAGTAACTGAATTGTCAGTTAAAATCAATAATCTGACCCTAAACTGAGACTCGATTCCAATAGCACACAATAATCATTATTGTTACAAAACAGGAAGTGAAAGGGGAAGTACCGACTTCTCTCACCTTAGTAACATGGCCTCTGTGGGGGTCCACCTCCTCAAGATTGCAGAGCTGCCCCAGCACTAGGATGGTGCACATGGGAGCAGCCCTCTGGGAGATTGAGGAGGTGGGCAGAATGGCCACATCTCCTCAGGCACTGTTCCTTCTCCCCCACCCACTTCCTCTGCTTCCACCTTTATGTTCACATCGGCAAGCTATGAAACAATACAGACAATATACATGTATGTGTCGGGGCAAGCTACCCAAGGATTTCAGTTAAATCATAATTCAGGAGGTAGATCAGTAGCTTTTAGTGAAATTACAACATGAAATGATACACGGTGGTAACAGCAAACAGTACAATTAACGTAATACATGTACACACCTCCTCATCCAGGATTTCAAGGACCCTAGGTGAGAGAGGGGGGTGACCAACCTAAGTTGATGGGGGCATCTAGATTTCTTAAATTTTGCATTCTTGAACGACTGTAATTTAGCCCATTCCATCACCAGCCTGGCCCGCCACCTCACCTCCTCACTTCGGCTCAATCATTGCTTACCACGCCAGTACTACATATACAACAATGGGGACATAAAATTGTGAGGAGATCGAAGTTAAAAACGCCTCAAAATTTAGAAAATTGGTCCTAACATTTGATACCTACCTACTTGTTTTGTTGACTCAAGCCCTCTCCAGGATACTGAGGCAGTGATTTGCCATGGCAAGCTAGACCGGCATGGTACCTTGTGATGGCAAGAAGATCTCCTTGAAAAAACTTGAAGATAAAGTGATTTCTACTCCAAAAAATTGAAATATTCTGTTGCAAACATAAAAAGTCATTTGGACATGACTAGGTTTAGTGAGGGAGGATGTCACGAGTTGAGCTTGAGGAGAGAAATCTTAAATGCTTGGAAAATACCCAGAAGCATAAAAACCAAGCTCCACAGTACATCCAGGGCATTTTACAGTTTATCTCCTCAAAGATCGCTCGTGATGGGTAATTCCAACCAATTTGGCTTGAGTTGTTACATGTAAATGACATAATGTCTAGACAGAGTGGGTGATGTGTGAGTGAACCAATCAGTAATCAGAGCAATGACATCATGTCTGGGCTGAGTACTACACTCCAGCGTGCATATTCATTCCCCCTCAATCCCATAACTGCATCAGCAATGGCCTAAATTGCTTGGAAACACTATCAGAGCTTAGCTAAAATTGCATTTTACCTTGGAAAATGCCAAAAGGCAATTCCCAGCTCCCCTCCTTAGTGGGAACTATTTTGTGTGATGTAAGAATATGATGGTGCACTTTCCTGGCTATAAAAGCCCTGGACGCCCACTGGGCCTCAGGAAAGCCAGGCTGGACACCAGACTATTCACATCAACCCCATGCACTAAGGACTTCTTAGGTATTTGAGGGGGGGATGGATCCCGTAGCCTGGAATGACTGGAAATGCCCAGATTCATGCAATCTGGCCATTCCCAGCCCAGCCCTATGCTAGCCATGATTCTACCCCCTCATTTGTAATGTAATTTAACTGCAGTTTGTACATTAAAGATTCTACAGTAAAAGTGCTGATTGTAACTGTATTACCTAATTTATTGTAATTGCAGGGTTTTCTGTGAGGATTTTTAGGTTTTTGCCAGTTCTCTGAGTTTAGTGCTAGAATTGTCAACTATGCTTGAATCTTTGCTGAATAGCCAATAAAGTGTTCAAACATAAAGTCTGTTGCTTTTCCTACTGCTTTGACCCCCTCCAGCTGAGTAGGTGAATCCTGTCTTATTTTACCCAAAATGTGGCCCAGTGCATGAGAAGACACCCATGAACACCTGCTGTCACCCCCTGCAGATGGAATCTACATGCTCTGGCAGCTAACCCCTCTGAGGAGGTAATCTGGTGGAAGAAGATGCAAAGTGACAAAAGATCCAGAACAGTAAAATAGTTAATATTGGTGACAATACTGTGTAGTTTCAGAAAGAAGAACCCTTTAAAAGGCACAATAAATTCTTACTCATTGTTACAGTCATAACAAAGTACATTAATGAAATGAGGAGATTTTTAATGGGCTAAACAGTAAGAATTTTGCCAGAATTGAGATAGTTACAGCACCATTGATCCTTAGGGGTGCAACAACCTTCTACCTGAGATTTTATATTGTATGGGAGTGAAGTGGATAGTAGAAAATAGTTCTCCACAGAGGACTTGGTTGGAGTACAGGAACTGCACTGCTACTCTCCTTTAGATAGTGGAACACACCAACTGTGTTTTAATCCATGTGTCCATGTAAATTATGGTTTATTTAATGGAGTACTAGAGGGCGATTGTAGTAATATGTTGATATTAACTGGTCACTCTCAGGGAAGCAATGACGTCATTGTCTCGGCCACTCCAACACATGTACCGTATACGCTGATTGGTTCAAAACAACAGGAGGGTGGCCAGATTTTATGTAATCCCCAAGATGCCAAAATAAGCCTTGAATTAACCAAATACTATAGCTCAACATCCACAACCCTCTGTACACTGTATCAATTACATGACTAAGGGTACACAACCAATGACTAAGGACACAACCAATGACTAAGGGCACATAACCAATGACTAAGGGCACACAACCAATGACTAAGGGCACACAACCAATGACTAAGGACTCACAACCAATGACTAAGGGCACACAACCAATGACTAAGGGCACACAACCAATGACTAAGGGCACACAACAAATGACTAAGGGCACACAACAAATGACTAAGGGCTCACAACCAATGGTTACTAAAGTAAAATACTCATCAAGTTCTGAGATTATTATCCCCTCCAATTGGTCCTTGAACTTCAAATACGATTTAGATCCACATGGATGGATCAAACAAAACTTTTGTTAAAATTTGTGAAAAAAAATTGAGGTATGATACGTAAGAATAGTATCAACGTTCTGTCTCCTATGTTCTTGTCTCTTAAAGACCCAATAATAATTAAATACACATTTTAGATGTCAATCTTGCTAAAAGCCGGCCCACATGGCAGAGCTCCAATGGTTCATCTGATGATGGACATGCTGGAAGAGCTGTTGATGGAACGACATCATCGGACTGTGAGCTTGACAGCTGCACAAAAACAAAAAGGGAAGCAAAGCCCTGGTGGATTGTTGACCTGGGATATATACACAGAATAGTTAAAGTGGAAATCACTAACAGGGGAGGTCGTCATGGTAAATGCAATTCACTGTCAACAATTAATATTTCTTAATATTTCTTGACTCTGTCAATAATTGTGGCACAGTTTACAAGTTTGCTATCTGAGCAGCTCTTCCTCAGCCTGCTTGTGGCTATATTTTTGCTGCCTGATTACAAGAAGTTTCTGTGTTCAAACCTCAAAGAAATCATTTTGATTTATGAATATGATTTTTGAAAATATACTTTTATTTATTTATCTGTACCTGGGAGACTTAAGACATTCACTGTGTGCATATGTGACGAGTTTGACAGAGGAACTTCCAACTGGACAAACTGTGATGAGTGTTTTGAGCAAGTAGAGGCACTAGCAGATGGAGAGACCAGGGATTGGTACTGTGACAAAATAGTCTATGGCAGATATGTAGTTATAAGGCTCAATGAATATGGAATTCTTGCCTTATGTGAAGTAAAGATATTTGGCACAAAGGGCATTGAAGGTAAAAAGATCTTGCCTTCTGTGTAGAAATTCCATTTTGAGGTTACTTTTTACAAA
The DNA here is from genome assembly GCA_038406175.1 of Haplosyllis leylae. Lineage (NCBI taxonomy): Eukaryota > Metazoa > Annelida > Polychaeta > Phyllodocida > Syllidae > Haplosyllis > Haplosyllis leylae. The sequence continues at coordinate 4,040 of JBCAUG010016490.1, forward strand.
CTCATTTTGTTTAATAAAAAGAGTTTCACAAACATTTTCTCCTGATTCAAGATGTGAATTTGGCTGAAAGAAAACCGGCTGGGCAGAGTTCCACATTATATGGAATTTTGTCTGCTGATAAAGCTGTTGATGGAAATGCATCACCCAACTTGTATGATGATTCTTGCACACATTCACTACATGGTGAAGAACAACCCTGGTGGATTGTTGACCTGGAAAACGTCTTTGAAGTTACTCAAGTTCAGATCACAAATAGAGGAGATTGTTGCGGTGAAAGGAAATTGTTTTTAAATAAGGATATTTGGTGGCTCGTTAGAGTCACTTTAGTGCTTGATTGAGACTTTTTGCCCCGAAATTTTGGGTCTGTGGTGGGAACCTACATACAAAGGCCTCTTGCGGCTCAGTGACTGTACATGGGGTGAGGATTCTAGTTGGAGGTGGTGAGGACATCTCAACACTACATGTCATAACTGAAGTTTTTGAACTTTTTGCACTGAGAGGTGGTGGGGAACAAAAAACTAGTTCAAGCTGCATGGAGGCAATTGGAATTATTCTGAGGAGATGCTAATTATTGGCGAGGCGATCAATTGCCTCGGGGGCGTGAGGCCTTGGGCCCTGCCCTCACGCCCAACTAGCTACCTGGTGAAACTTTCACTGCCTTTAATTTATTAATTAGTACTAATACGATATTTAATGTAAACTCTCAGCTCAAACGCATGAGAAATATTTGTTCTCTTTTGCACAGCTGACAGACTTAGGAATTTTACAGTGTCTGTGTGTGGAGAATTCAATGTAACCACTTTATTATGGAGAGATTGTGAAATTTGCGTTGAGCAAATGGAAGCACTGGGAGCTGGAGAAACCAGGAATCTGCCATGTGACCATGTACTTCATGGAAGATATGTGATTGTTAAACTCAATAACATGGGAACGCTAACCTTGTGTGAAGTCAGGGTGTATGGTTAGTAAAATATTTCAGGTTAAACTGAGCTCCTTATCGTATACATCTATGTACAGATGGTGACAACTTTCAATATGTTCACTTCAGATACCAATTCGAACACAAAAATACACAACACAATTTCTCCAACATGTAACATTTCAGGGGTGCTGAGAAGAACTGAGGGACCAAACGACTATTATGATTTACTGATGACAGAAAAACAACATGAAGGTTTGTGTCCAGTGGAGATTTCCCAGTTTAATTTGAATTATGAAAAGGTCAACTTTTGTTTTTATAATGTTTGAATGGACATCTATTTTCCGTTTATCATGTTTAAGGAACCCAGAATTTGGCTTATGGTAAAAATGCGTATCAGAGTTCTTTCTACCAAGTGGGTGTCGCTGGTAGAGCTGTGGATGGAAACCTAGATGGTAGTTTCTTGAACTGCACTCACACCTCTTCTGAGTCAGATGCATGGTGGGTTGTGAACCTTCAGTCAAAATATCTGATCCAAGAAGTTTTGATTACATTTAGTGCAGGTAAGAAACTGTCCAGAAAAATTGAGTTTTTGCAAGATTCAACATTTCCTGCTAAATCCTGGCAGGATGTTGTTACATATTATGAATTGTTTGTATCCACATGCTTCTTCATACCTTTGGAGAAATACTTGAATGGTGTATCTTTCTTTTCAGATCAAACACAGATAAAATTTACAGTTTCAATTGGAAGAATGTTTGATGCGCATAACATTGACCAAGATAGTTTTCATGACTGTGCTTCTGATATATCTGATGCAAGTAAAACTAAAACTTTAGAGTGTGAACAAAAAATAGTAGTGCAGTATGTCAAAATTCAACTTCAAGGAAATGGCTCATTGTCAGTTTGTGAAGTACAAATCCATGGAACACAGATGTCTGGTAAGTCTTACTCATGAGCAAAAAAACATAAACAAAAAATAAAGCAAAGGAATTTTCAAAGATTTTTTTATTTGCTCATGGTACGTGGGTAACTTACAAAGTATTACTGGTTTAAACAAACCAGACAAATTAACAAGGTGATGTTTCCCAAAATCCTAAAAGGTTATTTATTTTGGTTGAACCAGGGCTACCTATTGGGTTGACATTAACCCAGTCCTCCCAGACTCTCCTGGGCGAGGTTGAAATTAGCCCAATCGGGCTGTGTTGGGTCGATAATCCAACGAGCATCAGCGGGTTAGAATTATTTACTAGTGTTCACATTTTTTGAAAGAGGAATAAATGAAATGATGCGTACATGTTTTGTGATTAATTTAAGATATAAACCTAGCCAAATACAGACGAACATGGCAAAGCTCCACATATTGGACAAAACATGGAAATGCTGGAAGGGCTGTAGATGGAAATGCATCACCAGATTACTGGCATCAAAGTTGCACAAGGACAAATAAAGAACCTCAACCCTGGTGGATTGTAGACCTGGGATATATACATGGAATAGCTGAGGTTGAAATTATCAACAGAGCAGATTGTTGTGGTAAACACTTCATAATTTAAACATTGTATGAAATTACTAACTAAATAAATAACAATAATGAAGAATTGTATTTTCAACATCACTTTTTTGTCAATATCAAACTCAATGATAACGTTAATAGTACCACAATTAATGTTTTTCGTAATTCAGGTTATCTTATTATTTCTTTTGAAAATTTATTAAATTCTTATATTTCCCCAGCTGAGCGACTGAGGAATTTCACTGTGTCTGTGTGTAGAGAATTTGATCCAAATACTCCAGCTTGGACAGATTGTGAAGTGTGTTTTGAGATGTTGGAAGCATTAGGAGCAGGGGAAACCAGGACTCTACTCTGTAGCTACTTGATATATGGCAGATATATTCTTGTCAGACTCAATCTTGATGGAATTCTGACTTTGTGTGAAGTTAGGGTATTTGGATTACCCAGTAACAAAATATATTATGGTATGTGCACATTTAATACTTTAACTACATTTGATAAGAATAGTTGACCGCCCCCTGCAGAAAAATAGAATTAAATTTTAACTGGCCTCTGCTTTACTGATTAGTTTTTTATTTTTTGCAAACACTGACCAATCATCAGTATCACTTTGACTGTAACATCATCCCTATAGAATGTAAAACAGATCCAACATATAATTAAAAAAGAACATGGACATCTTATACAAAAGATTTTTTTCTATTCAGAGGAAATCGGAACAATTTTACCGGATCCAGAACGTAATGAAGCTGTAATGAAACCAGGTAGAGACTTTGTAACTTTCAAATTTAGTGATCTGACCGTTTCAAAGAGCCACAGTTATCATTATTTTCTTCCAATAGAACTAGACTGTTGGAATACAAAGACAGGAAGTGAATACCAGGGAACTATGAATAGAACAGGAAGTGGCAGAACCTGCGAAGCATGGAGACGGAAACTACCACGTGACTTTGTTGTTCATCCGGGATTTGGCAAGTTCATGATTTTAGTAGCTCTTTTCCAAGATACATTTTGCTGATGGAAGGTTTCAGTGAATAAACTGTCAAACAATTATGATCTTTTCTTAGTGAACCAATATTTATGCAATACAGTTTCAGCAGTATAATTCTTAAAACATTTTTGTAAAATATTCTACAGAAAATACCTGTGTAAACTCCATTTTCATCTTATATCTGTGTCATTTTGTTCAATGCTTTATGATAGCAATGGCAGAATCATATAGATAAATTCAGATAATGAAAGTTTTCAGCGATGTGTCAACCCATATTCCAATCAATTCATTGATGGAATAACTGTTACTTTATGAACGGGCTTTAACGAAATTCATAAATATACGACTGATGACATCAGCTATTTTTCCCTGATCGTAAAGAGATCGTTTTTTTTTTTTTCAGACAAATCCTGTAAATCTAAAGTTGACCTGTGCTTCATCATTGACAGTTCAGACAGGATCAACTTAACCAATCCTCGAGATGGTTTCTATGACAACTGGGACCTTATGATTCAGTTTGTTGCTCGTTTAACCAGAACTTATTCCATTGGTCTAGATGCTACACAAATCAGTGTTTTACAATTTGCTGAAAATTCTAGTGTGGTTTCTCCATCGAACAATCAAGATCAAATAGTACAGGTCTTACAAAATATGAAAGTAATGAATTGGCCAAGAGATACAGCTTCTGCTTTGCACAAAGCCAGAGAGGATTGCTTAAGGTCAGAATCAGGGAACAGACAAGATATTTACAACCTTGCTGTTCTTATCACCCATGGTGTGCCTACATCACCAGAAGCAGCACTAGATGCAGCCAGAGCATTAAGAGATTCTGGTGTAACTGTTGTTGCTGTTGGCATCACTGATGATGTGGACAGAAACTTCCTCAGCAAGTTATCCTCCCCGCCCCAGGTAATTAATGAAGTTAACTCCATATTTTCCAGAGATTGGAATGAAAAACAAAATCATCTGGTACAAATATTTTGTTAATTCTCAGTAGTTGAATCACCATTTGATTACATGTCATTCTGAATTCCTGTCTCGAATATAGGTTCTTGGGAAGGACTACTTCTTCATGAAGGATTTCCTGGAACTGGATACTTTTCGACATTCATCTGTTGGGCCAAAGTGTGAGACTGTGGATGGTGAGAGACAGGACTGTTGTATCATGTATTTAGGTCTTGGATTCACTGAATTTTAAGCAATTAATATGCAATGTATTCTCATTCACCATGGGAAGGTAATACTGATACTACAGACTATTTCTTCTAACTGAGAACAAGATATTAGAGAAAACATTATCCAATTGTATTTCTTTCATTTGCATACTACAGGAACCAATCATTTCTATTTCTAGAGATGGGGAATTACTGTAGGAACCTGGGAGACTGGGAGACTCCTGGATGTTACAGTCAGGCTCGTCATGGGTCACCCAGCTGGAAGCAGAAAAGAAACTTCGACTCAAGAAGAAGGAAGCGGAGAAGAAGATACATTGACCCTTTTGAGTCTCCCCGTAAAACTTACAGCACCAAGGTTAGAATGCCCATAAGTTGTTTGTTCATTATATTAAATCTATTTATTTCTGAATGATTGGTAAATTGTTGAATGTAAAGATACCCTTTGAGAAAGTATTTAAGTGTTAACCTTTACAAATAAATGTGTTCTGTTACATTTTGTGGCATAATTTTCCAGTTTACTTCTGCCAATTGTCAGCAAATTTTCTTGAGTAACTGAAAAATAAACTTTCACAGCATGTCCCACCAAGAAATGGAGATTCACCAGAAGAGCGAATCGAGTCTTTTGGAAGGGGAGGCGGGTATTCTCCACCAGAAGATGAACCAGTGGAACTACGCCGCTGTGATATTCCTGTGTGTTTGAAAGGTAATGAAGTTTTACCTAAATTGACGGAAAAGTCAGTAAATTTAGGGAAATTTTTATGCCACTGAGGATTGAATTAGGATCAATTAAAAAAATCCATTTGTTACACGTGCCTTTATGGTCCGGTCCAGAGATGGCAGGTTTGAATAAAGTATTTCTTTTTAATTAAACTTTTTCGAAAAATTATTCAGTGAATACATTGAACCAAAACTCAGTTGTGCCTTTTTTCACAATTCTAATTCTACCAACTTAGGAACATGACATCATATACAGACAGCAAGCCAAAATCAATTTGACAAAAGTCAATCAATCGAGTTTTTCTATAATTTGTTATTTTCTGCCAAATCCTGGCAAAATTCTGCCAGCAGTGACAGAGAAAAGCAAAATAAAAAAAATTGTCCCCTGTGGGAATTGAACCAACAACCTCTAGATCATTACGCTAATCGTCTACCAACTAAGCTAAGTGACTATTTGGTTGTCTGTGTGAGATTAATTAACTTTAACCAATTTTTTTTGGCTAGAAAAAACCAATTCACCAGATATTACAGATAAAATTAATAGGGGTTATTATTTTACTCAACCTGAGTCTTTCATTTGGTTCCTAATTCAATTTGTGAAATTTTATATATCTGTTACTTGAAAACACACTGAGATTTATTGCTTCAATGTTTATGTTATAGATTTCAGTGTACATGAGAATAGGGACTGTCTATTTGGTAATGACATCCATTCTCTGCAATCAAATCAGCAGTCAAACTATGAAAACTGTAGAACATGGTGTAGTGAGAACAGAAATTGTGGAGGTTTTGTTCTACATCTGAGCATATGTTACTTCAAAAATACAGACTGTAAGGATGATGTAATTGAAAATGAAGGAAGAGTTCTATTCTTATTACAAGGTAATGCTAAGAACTAATGATCTTGTAATAAGGCCATGTTTCAATCACTACTGAATATGATTTTCTTAAATTACTTAATTTTAAAAAAGTAGTAGTTACTTCAAAAGTTGAGATACATGCTTAAATGTCATTATATAAAATTTAATGTTTTTTACATTCACTTGAGGATGAAATACACATGAGATATTGCAAATTTCATTCTTACCAATTTATCATTTTAACACTACCACTTCCTGTCTTGCCAGGATCAACTTCACAAAACAGACCAACATCAAATTCTGCTCATTTTTAATTAAACTAATTTGTTGTGCAATTAATTATTTGTGAAAAACTACTGTCAATTTCTTTTGCAGATTTAATACATGAAACAAATTTAAAATGCGATTAATTAACTTTAACATGTTTTTTATTTTTTGGTAGGAACTACAAATTCACCAGATAGACCAAAGGCTGTTTCAGGTAAAATTAATGGGGTATTATTTTACTCAACCTGAGTCTTTCATTTGGTTCCTCATTCAATTTGTGAAATTTTATATATTTGTTACTTGAAAACACACTGAGATTTATTGCTTCAATGTTTATGTTATAGATTTCAGTGTACATGAGAATAGGGACTGTCTATTTGGTAATGACATCCATTCTCTGCAATCAAAT
>JBCAUG010016501.1:0-10893 GCA_038406175.1 Haplosyllis leylae
TCACATGAAAGATTTAGTTCTTCTGAACAAAATGCAATAAAAAAGTTTTGGTGATGCCTTTCTATCAGATGGATCTCCACAGATTTAAATTGGACCTTTTCCTCCTCTGGTACGGCCCATAAGAGTCAATAGTAATGAACTTCACATGCGATTTTTCATCGGTATGCGTTCCACCGTGCTGATCCCCCCTGAAAAGGATAGTCGAAAAATCACTGAAGCATGAATTGGGCTTAATTCAATGTTCCTTTCTGTTTTCTAGGCCTTCCTGACGTTGAATTAGAGTGCTGGTTTCTTGCACAAGAGATAGCAGGTTGAAATATACACTCCTTTTTGCAAGAAAAAATCTTCAAATTCTACAAATGTTGTGGATTCTTTAGACTTTTTTTAGAGAAAACTAAAGTATTGTCACCGCATGAATTCTTGCCTTAAAGCAAATGCGACGAACGCACACATCAGAACTTACAGTTTACACGGGTACTAGACAGGCAAGACACTTGATAAGTTGCATTGCAAATTTTGAATTTAATTTTTGGATTTTCAAGAGTCAGTTTAATCAAAGCAAACTGAAAACTTCTCTTTTTCAAATTCAGTACCAGAACTAGGGCTTTTTCATTATCTCGTAATTTTTAAATAAATTTGACGTTTACTGCAGGAATCTGCCGTGACCTTTAGATGAGGCCAAAGCTAACGTCAATGAAGAACATTAGGCAGAAGTTCGGAATGGTGTTCTCAGCGGCGCAGCAGTTACGCAACCACAATGTCAAAGCAGGTGCCTCAAACAATTGTATTTTTAACTACCAGAGGTAGCTGAAGCAGCAATCGTTGAATTATTGGTCCTGCACTACAATTTGATAGTCCGGTAACCTTTAAACTGACTCTAGTTAATGTAAAAGCTGATTTTAGTTGTGAATTGAAACAAGAATGCTGACAGGAGTGCTTGTGCCTGCAGAGAAGGCTCTATAAAGAGGCTCAGCTAAGGCTACTACCTGACCATTTGCACCCCCGATAAGGATTTTGACCACAAAGGGCCTTATCAAAAGGCTTTCCCTAGGCTGCCCACCCAGGGATGCTAAAAAGATGTGATGCCAAAGGAATGCTGGAGGCTTTAATCATGCCTCTTTCAGTGGAGAGGCCGGCAGCTTCGGAAAAAGGCTTTTAAATTAAACTAATCCCCCAACTGATCGGCAGTGGTGGGTGCACGGATATGGCAGCAGCTCTGCTAGTCCAAACTTTAATGCAAGAAAAGATAACTAAGAAGGCGACAACTTTACTTGAAGCGTTTCCAAACCTGAGAGAGAGAGTTCCTTTTCAGCCTGTCAACTATGTGAGGTGAGCATTTGATACATTTACACCGAATGCCAACCAACAAGTGCCTGAGGTCAGAGTCATGCCTACTTTTATAGTAGGTGTGATGTCATAATGCAGACATACGTTAGATCACTCTGGGCTCAGTGGTGGGAAAGCTGCTGATTGGTCAGGCGTGCCCCAGTTATGAGAGGTGCAAGTGACATGCAAATGCGTCTGGTAATGTTTGCAATGTACATTACAACATGCATTCTGGATTGAGTTCCAGAATGCATCACAGAGTGATAAAGGCTCTGGGTGTGGCAAAGGTCTGTCTCTTCAAGAGAGACAGTCTTCTGCATTCAACCGAGGAAGTGAACTAAAAAGCTGGCCTTGGCAGACTCATAGTCAACAATCTAAAAAGGGGGCCGCCTTTCAGCGGCATCACACATATTATAGCCCATATTTACATTTGTGCAAATGTCGCCTTATCGTCCGATGATTAGAAAAATCGACGACATTGATTGATGTGTCCAAAAATGAAGTCATAAAATGTGGAGACACTTTGCATAAATTTCCTAGTCACTATTATTTGCTGTTTTATTCCTTTCATCATCGTTACTACGTTTTGGAAATAAACAGCATGAGACCCTTCCAGAAATAAATTCTTCTATTCCTTAAAATATCTCATAATATTTCCTGTTTTTCAGCTTAGTTAAACGCAATTTAATTCCGTGGCATTGCGGTTTTATGTTTCCTTTGCAAAGTTGAAACCAGGCTTCAATCGATATCCCTGTAGGTGTGTATTATTTATTATGTCCAAGGTCATGTTTTCAATGTCAAGGTCACTCAAGGCCATTGTATTATTCTCAAGACTCTTCATACTGTGGCAGAAGCGACAACTTTATTTATTAGACGTTGCCATTGCAGTATGAACACGACCATCTGCTGACCTGATACCAAAGTTTTTAGCTGCATTTATCATCACAATGGGGTGCAGAACCCTTTTTATGACGATTCTGAATGGTGAAAGAAATATGTTTTGTTTTTGTCATTGCTGTCATAGTGTGAATAAGTCTTGACTCCTGTCAATGCAAAGGAACCTATCAAAAAGTCTAACAAAGAGGTGAATCCTTGCTTGGATACACTAATTTACTGACGCGTAGAACTACAATAGATCAAATGGTACGGGCTTCGGTAGTCGTCTGCAGCCAGATACAAGTTAGCGGTCGATTGGTTGGTTACGAGCCTACAAGGACTCACAGGAGACAAATCAATATTACTGACTGAAGACTTCATGATTCATGATTTTCTCGGGAATCGTTGTAGCACAAGAAAGCGTTCTAATATTGTTCTCACAATTAATTTACCTTAAAAATTACTGTTATATTTTCCTTTCTTGAAATTGATCATGAGCCGAAATTGTTGAATTACTTGTGAAATACCTGTGGTTGCAATTGGTTTTATTAACAGAGATCCGTTTTAGTAATAAAACATTAGTAGTTTTGGATATATTTTTGACAGGCGTGGAGTGGAACAATAGTATGGGCTGTTTTCGGTTGCCACTGGTTTCTTTTTTCACTTAAGATTCCATTGTTTCACACTGTTATCTTCAATATGATAGGTGCTTGCGAAGACAAAGGAATGGTAACCAAAGGCAACCAATATTGCACCTTCTGCCTTTTGAACCTCTTATAGTGACCCATAAAATTATAAGTACACACACAACTTTAAACCGCCGGCTATCATCCAACCAAAATGTGGCTGCTGAGGACAACCAATAGTAAACAAGGGAAGCAAATGTTATGTTCATTAACACAACACACCTTCCTACAACAATTACACATTTTGAAGATTTCATTGTCAAATTTCCAGTTCTGGTGTAAAATTAGTCTGCAGAAAACCCGAACGACCACTATAACACTGGCATTAACACCCAGTAGCACCAAGTCGAGTAAAGACATAAAATTTTGCAATCAAAATAAAAAGGCTTCTAATTTGAAAACTAGCAAAACTGTCAAAGTACAGTTTTCCTAAGATTTTTAGAAATACTCGAATCTCAACACGAAAAGAAATTTCAAACCAATCGACTTTTTCCTATTTTGAATTTAAAATTTATCTAATTAGATAACAAAAAATAGTGTACTATTAAAAAGACTTTTGTGAGGTTTGAACCACGGATCTACTGATCAACAGTTAGGCTTGCTATTCACTAAACCAAAGTGTCAACTGTGAATGAGAACAGCAGAAAAGCTTGCAATACACTTCAGTCATGCTTGACTGGTTCTAGTTGAATTCATCTAATTAAACGAATCTGACGGAAAATAGGAAAAACACGAATGCTGGTGGTTGGGAGCATAAATTTATCGGCATCAGTACAAAGTTAATAATGTTTGATAGAAGGAAAATGTATTTTGCAAACCAGCTTGAAAATTACATGCCAGCAACAATTGGACAAGTCATTTTGGTAATTTGTGTTGCGGTCCTATCAAAACTCTCCAAGTGTTTTATGGTTCAAAACTTTACACTACCTATTCCGTACGTGAGTTATTTTAACTTTTAGAAACTATGCTTAATATAAAGCTACAAAGCTACCAATGTCTTTTGAAGAATCTCTCCTGCAAAATAGCTTGTTAGATTGTACGAAGCACCAGCACGCTACAGGAAAGGAACCAATCGGTAAATCCAGTCAATATAGATCTATATAGCAGGTGCACTGTTTCTCTGTTATTCTTCAACTTATCACGTGTGACATACAAAGAACAAATTTCGTCTAATTCATCCAATTTAATGAAACCAATAATGAATGAATCGGGGATTTTTGAATTTCTCCTCAAATTTGGGTGTTTTTTCTGGTACAATGGCTCTAGCAGTTGGAAATTTAATCAGAAGATCTTGGGTTCAAACTCCACTTTTGTCAGAATGTTAGAACTTCAGACATTCAACTCTGGACCTCTAAAATTTGGAAACCTTTACATGAATACAGGCTACTGTTCAGATATGACCTCAAAAAAGGACAATTGTAGTCACAACCACCAATAACTTAACCCCGGCTGTAGAGCTAGCTGAACCAGTTAACAGACATCTATATTGGTTTTTTAATTCAGAGGTACAGACAAAATTATTTAACTAATATTCTTTGTGAGGACCTTATCACACTTGCTTCTCTGCTTGTGCCAAAGATTTGAAGAAAATTTCAGCTATGAATTTCACAAATCTCATGCTTCTGTGTTTGGTTCTTTTGCAAATATCTACACATGAATGTAGTGCATTCAATGACAAAGGTGAGAGAACTTATTTCATGAACATCCTGAGCTAGATCTAAGTTAAGTAATTATGTTTATTTTGCGATCATTAATTTCCGACTGAAGTTTCACGATGAATTCTTTATGTTCTGTTGATCAGGAGATTTCCACAGAAGGATAGAGTCAACCAAATGGAAGTTTCCCTGGCATCGTTTAATCCCAAACAGACAGGTTCCGTTTCTGTTTAATCTAATACACCCAACTTTTTCACAACAACATATGTATACTACATATCTGTACCACAGAAATTACAGGTGTTACATCATGGGTTCATCCATCTTTCAGAGCACAAGTAACCCTCATTGTCCAGGTGCAGAGGATGAATGTGTGTGCAGCAGAACAGAATTCGTTACTTCATGGTGTTGCAGACCCCCATGTTACAATGCTTCAGCACCTCTCCCACAGGGAGCTGTTTCCTGTCCAGACAACTGTATTGTCCATTGTGATAGAATAAATAAGTTTTTCTGTTGCAACTGTCATGGACAAGCAACAAGTTCAACAACAACAACCACTACTACCACTACTACTACTACAACTACTACTACAGCCCCACCACCACCACCATCAAGGAGTTGTTTCCCATCAACAGCAAAAGTCAATCTTGAAAATGGAAGATCAGTTACATTGCCTGAGCTTCAAATAGGAGACCAAGTACAAGCAGGTATTATTGATTTTCAATTTTAGAACAATTTATTTTAAAAACATAAAATATGTATGTATTTTAACTTTTTGCTTTTTTTCCATTCAGTTTCAACACATGGAAAGTTGACTTACAACAAAGTGACAACCTTTTTGAAGGAATGGCCCTCTATGATAACCATGTATAAGTCAATAAAAACTCTAAGAAATAAGACCATCAACTTATCAGGAAACCATCTCATTTACGTAAAGAAGGATAGAAATGACAAATTCAATCCTATGTAAGTTTATTAATAATTATTAACAAAATTGGAAAATCAAACCTTTAGATTGTTAGTTATCTAAATACACAAACAAACATAACTTTAGTGGTTTAAATATCAGTCGTAATATTGTAGAATACGAGACAAATATTCAAATCCAATCAGGTACATAGCATAAAACAAATAAAATTGGCAAAGAAAATACCATTTAGGATGCAAAACCAAATCATTTTTTTATTTTAGAGGTGCAAATGGGATATCAATTGATGATGAAGTTTTGGTAGATAGTAATGGTAGATTAACACCTGATAAAGTCACCGATGTATCTAGTTCCAGAATGAAAGGTAACTACAATTCTGTACTTCAGTTAAATATCATCCTATTCAGCCTACAATTATGTGGTGTTTGTTTCTATACTATTACTGATATTAAATATTAAATATCAAGAAATAAATCTTTAATCAAGTTGTCCAGAATGCATAATTATTAATCAGCATGGTATTTCAATTACATTCAATTACATTTCAGTCTTTATACAATTTAGGGTTATCACTCAAACTTGCAAAAGTGGAAATAAAATTTTGAATCTAACCAAATAAATAGCATTTGTTTACATTTCATGAATAAGTCAAAATTTCAAATTAACACACATAATACCAACCATGATCAACACATGTTGAAAGCACACACTATTGAAACATACTGCATAATTACTGAAGGCATGAACACAGCATTGAATTTCTAATGAAATTCTATTGAATATTTTTTTGGACATTATTAACCAAATTTGATAATCTCATTAACACTTTTAATCTTAACAAATAAAGAGATTAATTTTTAGAACTAAATAAATTAAAACTTTGGAAGAAAAAGTTTAGTAACACACGTAATACCAATCATGATGTTGCAGGTACTCATTTGGTTTCCTGAGACAACAAAGTGGGTCTTTGGTGAAGACAATGGATTCCTAGTTTACGTGAATGTCCTTGAATACTTTGGTAGATTTGTACCAGATAGTCTACTGGATGTATAAGTCTTTTTTACTCTCATAATAAAAAATAATTCAAGAGAGGAAATTCTTTGAGCAAACCTTGTTTGTGGGATTGTATCAAATTATAGCTGTACAGTACTACAATCATTCATCCAAATTATCTATTATAAAATTGTAAAAATTGTATTGTTTCCTTCTGTTATATTGAATATTGATGATGGCAATTTACTCAATAAGAAAGTCATAATAGTTCTTAAATGGGATTCATAAGTAAATAGTGTTACAGTAGTACACGTTTAGCTCAATTACTATCTTTATTCTTTCTCTAAGAAACGCAAAAATATCAAGGGTGATGTCATTGGTAGTATTCAGTATAGGATGCGGACCTTAATGTCTGGCAGTAGTTGTATGACCTGATGACCAATAATAGAATATCAATAGGAAAAATGGCACCTTGAGTATTTTCACTATTTCAAGTTTAATACAAATCTATCAGCTAATATTGGGTAATAAAAAAATGTTGACATATTTTTTCAACCGAGAACAGTATAATTTGTAGTTGGATATTTGGCCAATGACTCAATAGTCCTCTTGATTCCACATGCATGCTGACCAGTGGTCCAATATGGACTATGGGTCAGCAAACAATTGGAAGCAAGTGGAATATTAGGTCATTAGCCAAATACCTAACTATAAATTATACTGCTCTCGGTTGAAAAAATATGTCAAAATTTTTTTATTACCCAATATTAGCTGATAGATTTGTATTAAACTTGAAATAGTGAAAAAAACTGAAGGTGCCATTTTTCCTATTGATATTCTATCATTGGTAATGAGGGAAGAAGAAATTGCCTGACACCTTGGTCCGCATTCACATCTGAATACGACCTGTGGATGCGTCCCCAGTGAAGAGTCAAGCACGGATTCACACATGTATCTCTTTGTAATTGTAATTTTAAAATATTTTCAAAGAAGAATCAGGAGTCTTATCAGATAAACATACCAAAGCTTTCACATTGTCACATATGGATTGATGATAGTATTTAATGTGTCTTTCGGTCACATTTCACCAAATGACACAACGAAAGAAATGTGATTATTCTTAAGCCTGCCACAATGACGTCATCATCAGTGAGGTCTTATTTTTCTTTGAATCCTTATATTTCACGTTTGCCTTGACGTGCAACTGGGCTTCCCTAATGTATGAATTCGCTTGAACAGAAATACGTCAGAAATTCAAAACTGACATCGTTTGATTTCTGGTGCTTTTTAAAAATACCTCAACAGTGATTTTCGCAGTAGATTCGTAGCTCCTGACAAAATTTGAGGTAAAACTGGCTGATTCTTTCAAACATCGTGACAATAATTTTATCTATGTAGGAATCGTATTCACCTGTATCAGATCAGAAGTAAAGTGGATAATCGTGTGTCTACATTAGACTACATTTTAATCTCCCGCAGCCATCCATGGTATATTGTTACCGCCCGCATTCGAAGGATGGGGAAGGTAATGTTTTCAGTCTGTCCACACCGGAGGGAACTAATCCCTCCCCCTGGCCAGGTCAGGTTGGGGTACTCCTTCCAGGCATTGTCGGGTTGTCTATGAACAAAATAGCATTGCAATTAGCGTCCATGTGGAGGAAAATGTGCAGGAAAATGTCCCACAGTGTATCACGAAATTCTCTACTTGAGATTCAAATAGACCAAGAGATGGTGACGTCTCCACACAAAAGGTGACTTCAGCTTTTACTGTGCAGCCTTGGCTTGGCCTGATTGTGAATGTGTATTGAGGCATAACTATCTACGGATTTTTAACTATTTTCACTTTCGGGAAACGTTGAACGACAACTTCAATCAGTGAATCAGTGAACCCCAATCTCCTAAATAAATTCCGAACCTCCACAACTTCGCATGGTTGTCGATAGTTGCAGAAAGTATTAAACAACAGACATTGCAATATTAGGCATTTTAAGGTTTTGCTCATCAGAAAAGATCAAATTAGAAAACCTCGACCTTTCATCAGAGATTGCAATCACAAGCTGAGGCGACAACCGTTGCTGTGTTGCAACAAGCGGTTTGGAGGTATCGATTTTTTTGTATCCCGTGTATTTCTTTCGTCTGTTTTGTAATGCTAAAATAAAATACTTGGTTAACTTTGATCTGGCTTTTGGTGAGTATTTCAATTAAAAGACAAGGTCACGTCTGTAGCCAAAATCTCTACACTTCTTTCTGAGCATCGAATATCTTTATTGCAAATGTCTCTGTGTCGCAAATTTCCGAAATATCCTTCAACATTTTGGTGAAGTGACATTACTGTGGATGTAAAGCTTATACAAACAGTTCGGGATGTGTGGTCGGGCTTATTTTCTGGAATTTTACAGTGCTAAATGACAACACCTGTTTGATGATCTGTCTTATTTGCATTGCCTTTGCTAGTCTGCTAAATTCTGTTAGTCTTTGTTATGCTTTGGTTTGTAGGAACCAATCATTGAATGACAATAAGTTAAACCAAGATGAGTTCAAGAAACTCCTGTAACACCAGCACACCTGCTTGGCAATTTCTCCCTTTGCGTGGTACATTATAAAATTTTCCAGAAAATAAGCACACACCCCTGAACATCTGCAGACCAGTGAACAGAGACAAGACAAAGGCTGTTTTGAACACTTCAGGACGTCTTCATTGGTGGTAGATTATTACAATGGCGACAAACGGGTTTTTTCAAAATAAATTTTAGACCAATTGGATCAATCATCTAAAGGTTTTTTCTACATCTACGGATAGGTTACTGTAATATTTTACAACACAATAGTGAGGTTACCCATTTATGGACAGGTGTCTATAAATGTCATCCAACTTTCAGACTTGGTGCTATATAATTTATGGTGATGTCTAGATTGATAGTGGGGGCAATTCGATAGTTAGCATCAGTGGGTTAGTGAGGTAGCTATTAAATCTTTAGATCCATTGGTCCAATTGGTCTAAAATGTATTTTGAAATAACCCGAGAGACTGCAATGGTCGTGTGTTTCCTCAGCCTGACCGTCATTTGTGTCAAAAAGATGGTCGCCGACAAAGTCGCCTTCAATCAGTAAGATATGTGTGATTGGCACATTTTGGCGGTCAACGACGAGAGTATTGTATCACGTAACTGACCTGAAAAAACCCGAGGTCTAATTCGAAAGCTTGACTTTCAGTGATAGTGATCACGAGCTGCTGTGGCTGCGCTGCTGTGTGTTACTACACGTGGATATTATCGCCAAGTCTATCGATTAAAATGTTCGTGTTTTTTTGTTCAATTGGAAGGTGTTTTTTTCAAAATTTGTGTAACTTGCAATGTGCGATGTTTATTTTTGTGTAAGAGAGACTCAAGGTGAGTACTTTAAGTCTAATAAGGAGATGAAATATGTGTCGTTTCATTTCTGCAATTTTTCACGTCTATTTTTAAAATGTTAGATTGCGTTTACACTGACTCTTGGCGATGGTGTTCGCGTTATCTTCTTGGTGGACATCTAATGCTATCGTCATTGCTAACGCTCAGTGTAAGCGGATCCTTACGATGCTACAACAGATAAGACGGGAGGGACATAAGATATCTGTGAAATTTTCTGCTTGTTCTTTCATCCAACTTCTAATTTCCTTTTGAGATGCGTATTTTTGTTTCAAATGCAAATAAGAATATCTAGTGTTTTTAGACAATATATAATTAAGCAATGTAATATATTACAGTACAGAACATAAGCAAGGGAAATTGGAATGCTGTTTAAATGTTACGTATTTTAATAATCATTTCACACTCAAGAAGATTCGACAGGATTTCGAAACGGAAACGGAGATCACGTTTTGAAGTGCTTACATTATTGCAGGGCCAGTCAGTGCAATGAAGACCATGACACTCGTGTATTTACTGTTGTTTCTGACCGTCAATGCCTCAGATGTTAACTTCGATTTCAACAAATTCCTACAAGTAAGTCAAGTTTTTCTCACAAGACCATGGATAGATTTACTGAGTTTAGTGAGAAAAAATTAATTACTGTGCAGCAGAAAGAATTGGATCCAGGCACCTGTGACACGTGTAGCAGCTATCGTCTTTAAAAAACCCTTAACATAGGGATTACAGCAGTGTGTCTATTTTTCAAAAAGTATGCGATACGTATAATTAATTTCATTTCTTCACCTATTCAATTATCATCATTGTCACAGTATGAATCCGTTCTTGAAACCAATGGTACGTACTCGAGTTTTTCACAATAAGATCACATTTACATTTTAAGCCTGAATTTGCATGAAGAAATTCAAAAGAAATTTAAAAAGTTGCCTCCAGTGGGATTTGAACTCACAACATTGACCATCACTGGATCTAAGGTTGAATGCTTATCCAGATAGGCCACAGAGGCCTGTGCTACTTGTTAGA
>JBCAUG010016512.1:0-10892 GCA_038406175.1 Haplosyllis leylae
TATACAATTATTTATATTCACATGTAACAGTGCTTAATTGGAGATGGAGATGTTGTAATGAACTGTATCGTCAAAGTCTCAGCCATGATTAAGCAAATAGAACAAGCCATGAAAACGACTGTGCCTACAAAGATTACGATAGAAAATTTCCAGAAGAGAGATGGAAAGATATTTACGTCAGAGTCTACCCTCATCGAACTAGACAACACTGTAAGTAATTGAAATTTTGTTTTAATATATTTATGTAATCTGTATTTAAATACTATTAAATGAAAATATAATTAATAAATTTAATATATAACATGTCTGTATAAATGGAAATATGTTTCAATACAGTAAATAATAATATATAATTAAATAAAAAAAATTCTTAATAACTAGGATATCCCTGAAGTAACTGCGAAGTACAGCATGAGCCAGATGTACGCACCCATGGTCTCAATCGATACACTACCTTCACTGCACATGAATACTATGGTGACAATTTGTGGTTATGTACGGCAGGTAATTAACAGATTAAATTTTTTTAAATTATACTAATTAACATAATATTTAAATAAACAATAATTTTGAAAGGTATATATATTTATAAATAAATTTGTACATAAAAGATATAAAATGTATCAATATAAATAAATTTATTAGATGACAACATGTAAACTGAAGACTCAAAACATGGTCAAGTTAGAGATCAGTACAAATTTCAACACACACGTCACTGTTCAGATATGGCGAGACGCAATGAGACAGACTGAAAATCTATGTAAGTTTAGTCAACATAGTCAACTAGCCTATTTAAAAAACTGTAATATATACAAATGCATACATGGGGGAAAAATTTCAATTACTTTTATATATAATTATAGCACTCCGGGAAATGGTGACAATTCATGATCTCAAGTTGGCATCACACACTGATGCTAACAAGCCACAGAATTCGATAGCCTTATTGAATTCAACCTCATCAACACATATTACATCTGATGGTAGTCAGATGGACATCTTCCCAATTACGGTACTTATATCTTTAAAAAAAAAAAAACATTACAAAAAAATAACATTTATAGTTACATTTTAAAGTCTTAAAAATTTCAAAATCAATTCAGATATCTGACTTAACCACAAATTACCATGGAACCAATTGGATAGATAGTGAGGTAGAAGGAAAGTTAGTTGCAGTTTCGAAATTAGTGAAGACAGAAGACATGCAATATCAAAAGGTACTCCATACATTTATTCATACATATATAATTTAAAATTATCATTTCTATAACATGTAACTACATTAACCATGTTCAAAAAGTTGTTCATATAGACAACAACACAATAAATTTCTCAAAAAAATACCTTATACAATAAAACAGTGTGTGATAGCTGATGGAGATTGCGGAGTCATGATGCTATTGAAAGAAACATATCATATCAACATGATAGAACAACAGAGGAACAGAAACATCAAAATGACAATACGTTTCTTCAACTTGAAGGATGGGGTCATCCACACTACTGATAAGACTGAAATAGAAGTTGACGATGAAGTAAATATGTATTTCAACTATATTTGACTTCTAAAAATATATGTAATACATAAATATTTCTTTACTTATTAAATAATAACAATTCAATTTAAGGGTATACCTGATGTACAAGACAACGATTGGGAATCTATGTTGTATTCCACTCTCAGAGACTACGAGTCTTTACGGTCATTACCGAGTTATACAAGAGTTAGTGTCGAAGGCACAGTTGATACAGTAAGTAACAGTAATATTAACTATGTTTACAAATCGAAAAAATACATATACTTTTAATACAAAACAATAATTTGTTTAAAAATGGTACATTCAATATATAAAAAATAATAATCTAAAGAAACAAATTGTTCTTATATAGTTGAAAATCGACCCATCGAAAGTATGCAACTTTCAACTCAGGAACAAAGGTCAAGAACTTCGTGTCACAGTGTGGCAAAACGATCATCACATGTTTACAGACATTCGTAAGTATATTATTTATGTAATATTATAAACAAGTAATATTATACATAATCAAAATGTAAATTTCAATACAAATATACAGTTTAAAAAATTATCAAATTTTCCTACTGCAGGGAATGGAACATACATACGGATATACGATGCGAAAGTTCGCAATGACGAATCAAGCCTGAAATATCTTGGAAATGCAGTAGCAAATATTTACATCTATGCCGGTACAGAAATCAAGGTAACAATAATATTTACAATTCATACACATATTGTGCAATTTAAATTAAACTATCCAAAAAAATACATATTTAAACTATAAATTATATATATATATTTCTATTGAAGATACTTGAACACAAGCTGCAAGAGCCGGAAACACTGGACGTGACAATCACTGGACGATCTAGTGAGAAACTTATTGTGCGACACATGTCGACAAAGAAACGTCTCTCTTGTTCAAGTGATGAACTCCTTGATGAACTTTCAGTACAATTCCCATGCAAACGAAGATTGATATTAGACAATGAAATTATTACAGGCTATGAGAAGTAAAGATTTTTTAAAAGTTAAACTTAGATATATATTTAGATTATTCAGCCAGGTAATCTGGTCATGAATTAGTTATTTACTTAACCAGAAATTTTTTTACAGAATATAGTTCAATATCAAAATTTAGATACCAAAAGAAATTATAATTATGTAAACAAATACTATCATCAAATTTTCTATTCATTTCGGCACACTATAAGGGAAAAAAAACTAATGTAATATAGAATAATAAGTTTACAAAATGTGGTGAAAAACAATATCGCAATTTAAATTTCTTTATTACTGCACAGACTCAAAAGAAATAAAGAAATATATTTAATCATTTTTTGCCAAAAAAAAATTCTTGTTGTTATATATTAATTTAAATTATTTATAGCAGGCCATCTAGAAAAGAAAAGAATGAGGAAGAAAGTAATACAAATAGTACACATCCACCGAACTTACAAAATAAAATACACAGTACACATCAAAATGAATCACAGAGCATGAAAAATAGAAGAAGAGAAAAGAACACACCGCAGTTACATAATGGTATAATTTTATCACATCTCAATCAATCATCTTCAATTTTTACAAGCCCTGGACAGGGTTTACAATGTGTAACAAATTCTATTATGTCAATAATCTATCATAATTATAAAAATTGTATTAACTGGAACTTAACAGATATAAAAAATATATTGTATAGTGGAAATGTATTATATAATAGTATAGGAAAATTTACAACAATTTTGGTATCAGACGTGCCAAAACATATTAAATTGTATAATAATATATATAATATTCAAGAAGTCAATTCAATAATAGGAGATGTTTTTCAAGATAATCAACATTTTAACAGTTTATCATTTGAGAAATGCGAAAAAATAATTGTAAAATATAAGTATATCATACTTATATTAGGTGGTTCAAGTCTATCGGTCATATATTCTCAAAATACTTTTTACACATTTGACCCTCATAAGAGGAATACATATGGTTTGCCTGATAGCAGTGGAGGTGCTGCTGTTCTAAAATTTAATTCATTTAATAAGTTATGTTTGTATATTTATCAACTTTCACATCATTTACACACTACTGATTATGAATTAACACCAATTACTATTAAAAAATATTCACTGATTCAAGAAGCCACTGGAAAAACAGAAAAATTACTTCAGAAACAAAATATTAACAAACACAGTTTTGACAATGTAAAACCTATAAAGTCTCAAAATCAAACAAATCTATTTAACACAAACTCACCACTGAACAGTGAATCTGAAACTAGTCAAAATGATAGAAATACTACTGTACAAATAAATGAAATAGATTCACACAAAGTAACCAACACAAATAGAATATTAGAGAACAAACAATTAAACAATAAAACACAACAAATTAACAATTATAATATAAAAAAGAGAAAATTTACAAATACTGAAAACATTGAAAAACAAAACGAAAATGTGAAAAAGAAAAAATTAACACATCAAACAAACTCACAAACAAATGAAAATATATACAATATAAATAAGAGAAAAATTGATACTTATGATACTCATAAAAGTACAAATAAAAGAATTAAATATGAAAAACAAAATGAAGAAAATGATCAAAAAAAACCAGAAACAGAGCAATCCAACCAAAAACTAATACCAATATCACATATGATAATATTAAAAAATGAAAAAAGAAACAAAGACACTTACAAGAAAATTTCCAAAGATAATAAATTATGTAAAAAATATGGATATAAACTTGACAAAATATGTACCGTTCATATGACTGATATAACACAAACACTTGCTATACTTAATGAAAAAATTAAAATACAAACAAACCAGATGACAGAAATATTATTTAGAAAAGAATTACCTAAACAGAAAAATTCCAGAAATAACAAGACACAACAAATTGTGAAAAGAAAAATTCTTGGAAAAAATGTTAAACTCATTGCTAAACACAAACTATGTGAGAAATATGGTTACAAATTTAAAAAAATATTAATGGTACAAATAAACAACAACCTACTAGAAAACAATACAGAAAACATCAAATCAAAAACACTGACAAACAACGACAAAAAACAATATGGTAAAACATTTAATGAAACCATAAAAATATTTAACCAATTAACATCACAAGGTCCAATATATGTTTGCTCTGTATGCCAGCAAAACAATTTCAAAGACAAAGTTCATATTATCACTAAACTTAAACCACATAAACATACAAATTTGTTAAATCTTTGCAAAACTAACTACAAATCAATTAACAATAATGAATATATTTGTACAACATGCAAAGACTACATAACAAAAGGTATTGTCCCAAAACTGTCAATCAGAAATGGTTGCGGCTTCCCAAAAAGGCCAATTGAACTGGATTTATTTAATCTTGAAGAACGATACATATCACCAGTTATGGCTTTCATGCTAATTCATCAGCTATTCCCTGGAAGACAACTGTCACTCTATGGAAGTATTTGCCACTTACCTATCGAAATAGGGAAAATGGTTCACACACTGCCACGGAATTTTAATGAATTTGAAACCATATCAGTTAAATTGAAACGCAGACTATGCTACAAAAACACTGTTTTCAATGAAAATGTAAGACCACACAAAATAATACAAGCTTTAAAATACTTATTACAAAATAGTGAACTCTACAAGGAAAACAACATAAATATAAACACTGACTGGCTTACAAACTTCGAAACTGTAAATAATAACACAACACTCAACAACAAAAAAAGTATATCCAATGACAAATCAACGGAACAAAATAATAATATACCAGACTCATCAGATGACAACTTAACTGACGAAGAACTTCCAAATGCACCCAGCATAAATACATTACTGACAGAAAAAAATATTGATCCAAATAAAAATGTCCTCTCTATTGCACCAGCTGAAGGCCAAAAACCAATATTCACAGATGCTGACACAGAGTATTTATGCTTCCCAACTATTTTCTGTGGTCAAAGACGTAAATTAAATAAATATCATAAATTGACTAAACGTGAAATATTCAAATATGAAATGAGATCTGCAGATAAAAGAGTATCAACAAATATTCCAAATATATTCTGGAAAACAAAATATAAACAAATTCATCAGATTCATCAACAAGTATCTTTTGCTTTACGTAGAAATCAAACAAAAGGCAAAAAAATTACTGCCAAGACATTGTTAAATTCACAAACCAGACAAGATATTGTAAAATATGATGATGGTTATAAAATATTCAAAAATGTACGGTCCAGTCCACCATATTTTGAATCCAAAAAAAGAGAACTCATGGCAATGATACGTCAACTAGGTATTCCTACTCTATTTATATCTCTATCTGCTGCAGACACTAAATGGACAGAACTGCTACAAAGTATATATCTACTAACTAGAAAAACAGAAATAACATGTGAAGAAATAGAAAAAATGTCTTGGAATGAAAAATGTGAGTTAATATCTAAAGACCCAGGTACATGTGCATTATACTTTAACAACAGAGTTAAAAAATTTTTTAAACACATACTGAAAAGTCCACATTCACCCCTTGGACAACTACAAAATTTTTTCTATCGTGTAGAATTCCAACATCGAGGTAGCCCACACATTCACGCACTACTCTGGATTAAAAATGCTCCCCATTATGAAAAAGACAATGACTCTGAAATAATTCAATATGTCGACAAAATAATATCATGTTCTTCCAATGACACCCACAAAAAATACATAGACTTACAAATTCACAAACATTCAAAGACATGCATTAAAAAAAACAAAAATAAAAGACAATGCAGATTTGGAGCACCATGGCCTCCGTTAGATAAAACACAAATACTTTACCCACTTGAAACAGAACAACTTAAAGATAGAGAAAAATACTCTAAAATTTATACAGATATAAACAAATTCATTCAATTAAAATATAAGGTGAAAAATTATATTAAATTTGATCAAATACTAACTGAATTAAATATTAATTATGAAAAATATATATTAGCACTAAGAAGTACAATAAATAAAAAGAAAATATTCCTCAAAAGAGAAATGAATGAAATTTACATTAACAATTACATGTTCCACTTAATTCATGTCTGGAAAGCAAACCACGATATTCAATATGTATTAGACCCATACAGCTGTGTTGTATACATTTGTGACTACTTAATGAAAAACAATAAGTCAATGAGCAAACTACTTGAAAATGCATCAAAAGAAGCAAAAATGGGTAACATGGATCTTAAACAGAGTGTTAGACATATAGGCAACAAATTTTTAAACTGCTGTGAAATGTCAGAACAAGAATGCGCTTATAGTCTATTGGAATTACCAATGACACAATCATCAATTAAAGTCGAATTTATTAACACATCCGAAATAAAGAACAGAGTATTTATAGCAAAACCAGACCACATATTAAAAAAAATGGATCCAAATTCTGACAAAATTAAGCAAATGAACAATATTGACAGATACGCATTACGACCGAACATATTGAAACAAATGTGTCTTGCTGATTTTATTTCTCTAACACATACTACATACACATCATACCAAACACAATTATCAGATGACGAACAATCAGTTGCAGAAAGTTCTTCAGATGACGAAACCAATGCAACAACTGAAACTACACAAAATAACATTTCACACTTATTCCCAATCAAACTTCGAAACAAGGTAATTAAACTACGCAGACATCGCAAGGTTATACGCTTTGTCAACTACAAATATAAAGTTGACCCTGAAAATTACTGTCGTGAAAAATTGTTACTATATATACCTTGGCAACATGATGAACTTAAAATTTTGGAAAAACACAAAACATACATAGATGCATACAATTATCACCAAAGAGACATACATATTAAAATGAAAATATTTGAACCTGTAGCAAAAATAATTGAAAATGCTATGATCGAATATGAAGAGCATCCAGAGAAATTTGTGCCAAATTCAAATTCAACCATAGAAAGTAATAACACAATTCCACCAGAATTGCAAATTATTGACACTGAATACAATTTCCTAATTCCCGAAGATGAAACAACTCAAAACAATTACGACTTACAAGAAGACCTCAAAATACAGAAATTTAACTATATAGACAGCATACAAGCAAAACCTAACACATTAGATGAAACTGAACTGACAGAATTAATCAATTCATTAAATTCAAAACAGTATGAATTTTACCAATATATTATTCAAAAAGAACTTCAAAATGAAAATGAACAAACATTAGTATGTTTACATGGTGGAGCTGGAACAGGCAAATCTCACACTTTAAAAGCAATATACCAAACTTTAAATAAAATCTTGAACAACAAACCTGGACAAAAAACAAATGACTTAACTACACTACTAATAGCACCTACAGGTAAAGCAGCCCATAACATTAAAGGACACACAATTCATGCAGCATTTCATATTCCTGCAAACCAATCACTAGCAAACTATACACAGTTATCATGGGACAACATAAACAGTTACCGCTCAAAATATCTGAACCTTAAATGGATAATATGTGATGAAATATCAATGGTCAGTAATTACATGT
This sequence comes from Haplosyllis leylae, assembly GCA_038406175.1. NCBI lineage: Eukaryota > Metazoa > Annelida > Polychaeta > Phyllodocida > Syllidae > Haplosyllis > Haplosyllis leylae. Next base: position 8,091 of record JBCAUG010016512.1, read on the forward strand.
TAAAATTCATACATCTTCGCTTACAAGAAATTAAATGCAATAATTTACTATTTGGAGGAATTAACATTATCACAGTAGGCGACCTCCATCAACTTAAACCAGTAATGGGTCAATTTGTATTCGAAGATTATAAGAAAGACTATGGCCCATTAGCCACTAACTTATGGACACAAAATTTCAAAATATATGAATTAACAGAAATAATGCGACAAAAAGATGATAAACAATTTGCACAATTGCTCAACAGACTACGTATTGGTACACAAACTAAAAATGATATAAAAATCCTGAAAAAAACTAAAACTAGGAACAAACATTTGAGAAACAAAAAATGTATTCCACACTTCTATCCCACTTTAGAACAAGTTCGTCTTCATAATGAACAAATTACTAAAGATAAAAACCAATTCTTAATTACATCAACATGCACTGACATCTTACCCGCATCAATATCTCAATTACTACAGACCAACATTCATACAGCAATATCTAAAAGAAAAATTACTCACACTGGTGGTCTTCCTGAAAAAGTTATACTTATAGCAGATGAACAATATGACTTAATTTCAAATATAGATGTTGAAGATGGTTTAATTAATGGAGCACAATGCCTAATTAAATATATTGAAACAACAACTAAAAACAAAACTATTTATCCATATATTGTCTGGACTGAATTTGAAAACATCGACATAGGGAAAAACCATCGCAAAAAATATTCATATTTATATACGAACAACAGAAACAGAAATTGGACACCTATAATACGCATTAAAAGAACATTCCTTGTTAAAGATCATTGGATACACAGACTACAATTTCCACTACGCCAAGCTGCAGCACGTTCTATACATGTTTCACAAAGTTCAACATACCCAGAAATATATGTCGATCTCAATACTTTTTCAACACCTCCTAAAATATTCTGGGAACATATGCACTATGTAGCTTTCAGCAGAGTAACATCAATATCAGGATTATATATCGAAAACATAAATGAAAATAATATTACTGTTTCTAAAAAAGTATCTCAATATTTACAAACAGCATTAAAAACTGATGGTTTACAAACAAACATTGAATTTAGTAACAAGAATACATTTAACATATTGTTTAATAACTCCAGATCATTCAAAAGACATTTCGCTGCTATACAACAAAACAAAATAGTACTTCAACAAGACATCAATATATTTCTAGAATCACGTTTATGCAGACATGACAGTTCCACAAATTTCAACATCAACGACAATATAATTATAAGAGCAGATCAGAAAAACAGTACAAAGCCTTACTATGGAATAATTACATATATCAGAAACAATATAGAAATAAACAAAATTGAATACTTATCAACAGAAACAATTGACACGTTATACATAAATATTACTTTCAAGAGAAAACAAATTTCAATATTTGCAATTTACAACAGCCCAAAAAATACATACAACCAATTTGAAAAACATATAACTTCAACAATACAAAACAAAATTGCACTGTGCAAAAATATTATAATATTAGGTGACTTTAACTTACAATACAATTCAACTAATTATATAAAATTGTCCAACCAACTTTCCAAATATAATTTAAAACAACATGTGACAAACTTTACTACAATCAACAACTCAACAATCGATTTAGTTTTCACAAATATGAAACTCCAATCTGTAAATAATTTCTATGCACATTGGTCTGACCATTACATGATACAATTTAAACTAGACACACAATAAAAATAAACTACAAATATACAACTTCAATAATGTGCACAAAATTTCTTTCTTATACAGAAGCACATGTACTGCTCACAGGTAATATCATAACAATTTGCATTGTAATTTAACATTAAATATCATTAATATCAATATCATGTACTAATGTAAATAATATTTCATTTGAACACATGAATTATCAATTTAATATAATGTATATAAATATTTATATACAATATACAAATGTAATGTTCATATGAAATATTAGCAATTAAAATATAAAAAAAATGTATTAACTCCTTTGTATTCAACTGTAGTATATATTTCAATGAAATATAAATATTGATCTTGTATAATATATATTTCAATGAAATATATATATTGAACTTGTATAATATATATTTACCAAAAAATATATCTAACACTTGTAAAATTCAAATAAATAAATTTATTAAAAATATATATGTATCTGTGTCATTTACTAATTATACATAAACCCCATCACCTTCTCATCAAAAATTTAATTGGGCTATGGTAGTCTCACATTTCTCAATTTTCCACTACTATTTACAGAAATGTTAGACTAAAAGGGACTAGCACCCCTTGCTTCCAGAGCTGTTTAGAAACTCCATTCACACTTAGATCTACATACATTTTTTTCACATTTAAAATTAAATTTTATGTCCAAAATGAAATATCTGTAAAAACAAAATGCAAGATAAAAATGATACTTGACAAAATATTATAACAAACCAACTGACTGTTGAAATACAAAAATAAAACAACAAATATCTAAACAAATAAATAACAAATAGTAAAAATTATACTTCACAAAATGTTACGACAAACAAAGAGACTATTCAACTGTATGTAATATTCATTATTTAAATAAACATAATAACACTAAAATAACAAACCTACTAATACATCAAGCCTACACCAAAGCTGTAGGCAATTCCTTTTCAAAATGTGAACTTTGCCCACATGTTCCAATGGGTGAAACCGAGAGATAGCACACTGTGCGAAGGTCTGGGGGCCGTGCTACCTCTCCCCGTTAAGTGGCCATGACTCACTGGTGCCATTGGAG